>JAWQFJ010003237.1:95000-105000 GCA_034096865.1 Theodoxus fluviatilis | reverse complement strand
GCTCCTAGAGTTGCATCACTGGGGAAGCACAGCTCCTAGAGTTGCTTTTCACTGGGGAAGCACAGCTCCTAGAGTTGCATCACTGGGGAAGCACAGATCCTAGAGCTGCATCACTGGGGAAGCACAGATCCTAGAGTTGCATCACTGGGGAAGCACAGATCCTAGAGTTGCATCACTGGGGAAGCACAGATCCTAGAGCTGCATCACTGGGGAAGCACAGCTCCTAGAGTTGCATCACTGGGGAAGCACAGATCCTAGAGTTGCATCACTGGGGAAGCACAGCTCCTAGAGTTGCATCACTGGGGAAGCACAGATCCTAGAGTTGCATCACTGGGGAAGCACAGATCCTAGAGTTACATCACTGGGGAAGCACAGATCCTACAGCTGCATCACTGGGGAAGCTCATATCCTAGAGTTGCATCACTGGGGAAGCACAACTCCTAGAGTTGCATCACTGGGGAAGCACAACTCCTAGAGTTGCATCGCTGGGGAAGCACAGCTCCTAGAGTTGCATCACTGGGGAAGCACAACTCCTAGAGTTGCATCACTGGGGAAGCACAACTCCTAGAGTTGCATCGCTGGGGAAACACAGCTCCTAGAGTTGCATCACTGGGGAAGCACAGCTCCTAGAGTTGCATCACTGGGGAAGCACAGCTCCTAGAGTTGCATCACTGGGGAAGCACAGCTCCTAGAGTTGCATCACTGGGGAAGCACAGCTCCTAGAGTTGCATCACTGGGGAAGCACAGCTCCTAGAGTTGCATCCCTGGGGAAGCACAGCTCCTAGAGTTGCATCACTGGGGAAGCACAGCTCCTAGAGTTGCATCACTGGGGAAGCACAGCTCCTAGAGTTGCATCACTGGGGAAGCACAGCTCCTAGAGTTGCATCACTGGGGAAGCACAGCTCCTAGAGTTGCATCACTGGGGAAGGCGCTTTGCCCTCATCGCTTTTCCCACCAAGGAGCAAAACGGGGCACTGGGCAGTGGTGGACCGGGGATGAAGGTCATCAAAACAATTGAGCACAAAACAAAACATTGTTGCGGTCAACGCTCGACCTGCAGTTGGATGCAGCTGGTGTGTACGGCGTTCCAACCTGTGCAGTTCCCAAAGTTGTAAACTTGAGCAAGGTGCTTTACTCACATTGCTTCTCCCCACCCAGGAGTAACACCGGGTACCTGTGAGGCCAGCGATGGCGCACTGTAGTGCGATTAACCCTTGCATGCGACAATGAGCCAGCAATGGGTTGGAATGCTTCCCGGGGAGTGGAGTTGGTGCCAGTACCTGTGTGCGTCTTTAATGTATGTCACTGTGTATGTCACTGTGTATGTCACTGTGTCTGTCACTGTGTCTGTCACTGTGTATGTCACTGTGTATGTCACTGTGTCTGTCACTGTGTCTGTCACTGTGTCTGTCACTGTGTGTGTCACTGTGTGTGTCACTGTGTATGTCACTGTGTATGTCACTGTGTATGTCACTGTGTCTGCCACTGTGTCTGTCACTGTGTGTGTCACAGTGTCTGTCACTGTGTCTGTCACTGTGTCTGTCACTGTGTCTGTCACTGTGTATGTCACTGTGTCTGTCACTGTGTCTGTCACTGTGTCTGTCACTGTGTATGTCACTGTGTGTGTCACTGTGTATGTCACTGTGTGTGTCACTGTGTATGTCACTGTGTCTGTCACTGTGTATGTCACTGTGTCTGTCACTGTGTATGTCACTGTGTCTGTCACTGTGTATGTCACTGTGTCTGTTACTGTGTCTGTCACTGTGTCTGTCACTATGTATGTCAATGTGTATGTCACTGTGTGTGTCACTGTGTATGTCACTGTGTGTGTCACTGTGTATGTCACTGTGTATGTCACTGTGTCTGTCACTGTGTATGTCAATGTGTATGTCACTGTGTGTGTCACTGTGTATGTCACTGTGTGTGTCACTGTGTATGTCACTGTGTGTGTCACTGTGTACGTTGGCAGATGTCCGTGAAGGACTGATAAAATAGCCCAGTGATCAGGGAGTAAAGTATTAATCGGTCTGATACCCAGACAATGGTGATGAGTCGCTCTATAAAACCACCCCTTTACAACTACGTCACGCTGAGAAAATGTTCCTATGTTCCCCCGCGTGCCAAGCCTGCCTGCCAGGCTGGCTATCAAACATGTCCAGAGAAACAAGTACCTGGCCCGAAGATGTAATCAGCTGACTGAGACAGGAAGTGCCCTCAGAGTTCTTTCCCCTTTGCCCCTGGCTCTGCCTGTCTGCCATTTTGGATTGTGCCTGAGGAGAGAGACTGGCCAACGTCAACAGACCCTGCTACCACTATCCTGCTCTACCCCTCAGGGGAGCTGGGACTCGGAGGTGTGTGTGTGTGTGGGGGGGGGGGGTTGAGAGGAGGTGAAAAGGTTAGGAGGGAGAGAAGGAGTGGAATGAAGGGGGATGAAATGAGATCAGAAAAGGGAGGGGTGGAGGTGGGAGGGAGGGTGTGGTGGGGATTGGGGTGGGGCAGGGTGGCAAATCAGAATAGGGCAGGCTGTACGGGTAAACACACAGTCAAGGTTCTCCTTCCTACCCCGGGTCCTCACTCCTGAGACCTAGAAGCTCGACACATTCCTGATTGAGGCGTTTGTCAAGGTGGCACAAATGCACTCTTGAAACGTTTACAAATGCCATACCGATTTTTTCCCAATGTACATAGACAAAAGAATTAAACAAATAAATCTGCTATAGTGTATTCATTCTTGTGGGTTTGCTCGAGTTTGGTTTGGTTTGCTTTGGTTTCATTCGGTTCAAATCGGTTTGGTTCGGTTGGGATCAGATCAGTTCGGTTCACTTCAGTCCGGTCTGGTCAGGTCTGGCCTGGCCTGGTCTGGCTTGGCTTGGCCTTGTCTGGCCTGGTTTGGTCTGGTCTGTGCTAGCAAAGGCAATCCAAAAGGCGGTTCCAGTCTTCTTCTTTTTTTACGTGATCGTTGTAATCATACAGGAGTCGGTATCAAAATTAGGATGAAAGCCAGGCATGCAGTATTTGGTTTTGGAAATGGACTTTCCACAAGAACTGACTGCTCGAACGTTGTGTACGGTTACAGCGATCTTTTTTTTTAACAACTGGAAACGCCTTTTGGACTGCCTTTGACTGAGTTTAACATACAGAGCCGAAACCCTGCGTGGGACAGACAGAAAAAATGTAGGACCACAGGCGGGGACTGAACCCGCGACCTTTCGGTTAGCGCCCGAAATGCTCTACCATCATTTCGACTAACATTATCATAGTCCTGGGAAACCCGCCTCTAGTCTGGTCCAGTTGGGTTTGGTTGGGTTGAAGTTTGGTCCAGTTGGGTTTGGTTGGGTTGAAGTTTGGTAAAGTTGGGTCGAGTTGGCTGGAGATTCATAGAAGGGCTTGTGTGGGTTTGCGTTGGGTCGGGTTGTGTCCTATTGTGTTTTGTCTTGTCTTTGTTGGTTCTGCATCGCCTACGTGGTTTCAAAACAACGTGGTACCATAGGAACTGACTTCACAGCTTTATTACGTGCATTTCCCATTCAAAATGTGCACACAAAACATGATAACTGTTTGCGTCCATCTCTTCCAGTCACGTTCTCCGGTTCCTACTTCACCCCCACACCAAGCCCCAGTCTCTTTCCTATCTTCCCCATTCTCTCCATCTTCATCTCCTTCTACCTTGTTCGGCTATTGGCCCATTTGTGCAAAAATAGGAAGACTGCATAAAGTTTAAAAATGAGGCTGAAGGATGGTCGCATCGATGCACGGACGTTGGAAAGTCAATTAATCAGTTAGCGTGGTTCAGATGTTAGTGTCTTTCTAATGTGTGACCCTCCATCATCAAATGCCTTTAGTTTGGCCTTTTGGATGTTCTCAGATATTAGTACCAGTACAAAACCTGTTCAATTTATTTTAAAATGATAATACCACACTTGAATATCTAACTTTGGTTAGAAAGTAGTAGGCTTTCAAAGATGGCAATTGATTAAATACTTAGTTTGTCAAAATCGAGCTTTGCAGAGAACGAAAAGATGTCGTTTCCAAACTTATCGACGAAAACACCGATATATTTTAATGTTTTGTAGCCTTCTTTTCGCCTTCAGTTTATAGATATCCAGTAGTAAACTGTCTGGCGAAATAGAAAGAGATTACACACTCGCGCACACACACACACAGACACACACAAAAAGCACACACACACACGCACGCACGCACATACACACGCACGCACACACACACACGCACGCATACACACACGCACGCACATACACACGCACGCACACACACACACACACACACACATACACACACACACACACAAATTGAATTTCTGTGCCGTCTCCCATTATCAGCAAAGGGAGACAACTTGACTCACTCCGTGGTGAAGGGTCAAGGCCATTGCACACGATGCAACAGAAACGGTTTTGGGATCATGAGATACTCGCTTCCTCGTGTGCGAGCAGATCTGTTAATGGACTTTTGAGTCATGAGAAATGATTTCACGGTGTAGGACTGGTTCTATTCTCCCAGTGTTTCAGGAATGCTTCTGCCAGTCAGCCAATGGGAATGCTCCTTGCCTTCAACTGACGCCCTTAGTGTCTGTGCTCTTACCCGCACACGAGTCAACAGTGCCTGCCTTTTCTTCTTCTTTGGTTCGCATGAAGGACGCTCATTTGTAGAAGTACTGACACACAGACAAAGACACCATAACCCAAAAGACAGTACTGATTTCTCGAAATTCAATGAGGAATACATAAATAGTTCATTTCAATCGCTATATTATTCAAATGGAGATGAGTGTCGAAGTCCGCGGTGCGAGTAGACATGGGCCACTGACAGAGATTTGTGGTACTGCATGGCTTATCATGTAGCTGAGAGATTCGAGGAGTGCCTATCTCTATGTGTGCGAGTACCCAAAAAATATTTCTAGACTAGAGGAAAAGAAACAACATGTTTTTGTTGTACCGTGTTAGGAGGCCTTTACATTTCATCTGCAGAGACCGCTTTTCATCCACTTCCGAGGGTGCTTTCATTTTGCACTGCATGAACACAATTATGCATCATCAGGTAGTAAATCTGCCATCATGATCTCATTAGAGGGAAAACACACATGGCATGGAAAATTTACAAAGCACTGTAGTCTTCCGGTCGATTTTTGCTTGTTAATTACTTCCTGCATAGTTTGCTAAGGTTTGTGGGTTGTTGTTTTTTATACTTGATTGCTCTGATCCACTTTGCTTCACTGCATGCAAGCAAACCCTGCGGTCTCGTGCGAATAGATAAATGCCAGGAGTCGTTGCAAGGAATGGGTTTTCCAGCTTCCTATTGGAACCACGTGCAGGCGCTCTTCACTGAGAAAAAGATGTGCACTCTGCACACCAATTACGTAAATATGGTTAATTATTTTTCTTTCTTTTAGGGGGGGGGGGGAAGGAGGGGGGGCTGGACTCAGTATTAAGGGGGTTTGTGCCTTCTATGAAATTCTGGAATTCCAGAGCATTTGGATGAGGCGTTTCAGTCCACCAAGATGGATATATGTCACTCATAGAATTCAAAACTTTCAAGAGCTTTCAGCAGAACCAAAGACTTCCATTTCTCCTTTGCATTTTTCCCTGATGAAATGTTACCATTCGTTGGCACTGGAGGATATTGCTGATTAGAACTGTAACTGCCATGTGTTTTCAATTGGACTGTGGAATGAAAGCTTTTATTATGAAGCGTTTGGGCTTTGTATTCTGATACACAAGACAATGACGAGCTCCTAGCAAGATAAAAACACGCGGCATGAATGAATATGTCACAAATGCTTTCAGACGTTTGAAATGATGACAAATTTTCTTCTTCGGTATTTACACCTAACCTTTCAAATACTCAAAGCACGGACGATTGCTGATTGAACTATTGGCAGCTGTCTGTTTTACTGCATCTCGCTCGCTCTGTGGCAGTGACTGAGGCGTTTGACCTCCGGTCACTTGCGACCAACGGGTATGGCATTTGACGCTGCGTGGTTCTGGTGTTGCATTCTTGTGCAAGGCGCCTACTCACACCGCTTCTACGTACCCAGGAGCAAAACCGGGTAACTTTGGGAGCAGCGATGGGTCACTGTAGTTCGAGTAAGCCCTGAATGTGGCCATGAGCCAGCATTAGACTGTTAAAACTCCCCAGGAAGTGGAGTTGGCGCTGGCACCTGACTGCGTGCGTCTGTCTCTTAAAGTATTTGTCGTCAGGTACGGGTGAAGGATTGATCAAGCAGTTCAGTGATTGATCAAGCAGTCCAGTGATTGATCAAGCAGTCCAGTGATTGATCAAGCAGTCCAGTGATTGGTCAAGCACTCCAGTGGTTGATCAGGGAGTCCAGTGATTGGTCAAGCAGTTCAGTGATTGGTCAAGCACTCCAGTGATTGATCAGGGAGGCAAGTGATTGATCAAGCAGTCCAGTGATTGGTCAGGGAGTCCAGTGATTGATTAAGCAGTCCAGTGATTGATCAAGCAGTCCAGTGATTGGTCAAGCAGTCCAATGATCGATCAAGTAGTCCAGTGATTTATGAAGCAGTCCAGTGATTGGTCAAACACTCCAGTGATTGATCAGGGAGTTCAGCGATTGATCAGGGAGTTCAGTAATTGATCAAGCAGTCCAGTGATTGATCAGGGAGTCCAGTGATTGATCAGGGAGTCCAGTGATTGATCAGGGAGTCCAGTGATTGATCAAGCAGTCCAGTGATTGACCAAGCAGTCCAGTGATTGATCAAGCAGTTCAGTGATTGATCAGGCAGTCCAGTGATTGATCAGGGAGTCCAGTGATTGATCAAGCAGTCCAGTGATTGATCAGGGAGTCCAGTGATTGATCAGGGAGTCCAGTGATTGATCAGGGAGTCCAGTGATTGATCAAGCAGTCCAGTGATTGATCAAGCAGGCCAGTGATTGATCAAGCAGTCCAGTGATTGATCAGGGAGTCCAGTGATTGATCAAGCAGTCCAGTGATTGATCAAGCAGTCCAGTGATTGATCAGGGAGTCCAGTGATTGATCAAGCAGTCCAGTGATTGATCAAGCAGTCCAGTGATTGATCAAGCAGTCCAGTGATTGATCAGGGAGTCAGATGTGAAGCGATTTGAGATCCAGATGTCAGTGAAACGTCGCAATGTAAAACTATGCCTTTTACCTTTGACCTTTGCAGAGGAGAAAATGTAGGTTGTTGGAGGGCACTGTGCCTGGCAGTGCTGACACACACCATGGCAGGATCGCAGTGTTTACAGCAGTGACCTTGAGGCGTAAAAGCAAGAAGCACCTCATCCCATCACTTGCGGCTTGAAGGAATATAGGAATCATATTATTAATGAACTTTGGTTTGTTCTTTAAATGAGGAAACACTTTCGAAGGAATTATGTGGTATTTTCTGGAAAAATAAGTCATTAACAATGTTGTTAAACATTTGATATATGTATTGAGGGTGTTTTATGTTAATCCCATGAAGCAGATTTTGACTTGACATTACCTTATGATTACACCTATTGCACAAAAACCATTTTTAATGTGTTTCCATTGCGTTAGCGTTGTGTAACAATCAAACGTTTCCACTTATCTAAAATGTGTAGTTACACTCGTGTGTCATGGAATAAAGTTGACAGCTTTGTGCAACTTTGAACGCACTTCTGGTCATAAACAGAACATTTTACCACGCTGAAACAGTTCACTTTAGTGTGCGAGACACTAATTCAGTCTCAATTTGAGAACTGCTGTGGACTTAACTCAGTTTTTGTTTTTCACACAAGGGGCTTCAGTCTGGTTCTAAAACAGCCCATGTTCTGCAGGGCTTCCAGAGTGTTTGGAATAGCACGTCTGGCAGCTGGCTTTTGTTTCTGGAAATACTCTGGCCTCTGGGCTTCTGGTTCTTCCCTGAGGAAGAAAGCAGCCACGTGACAAAGTGCACGAGAATCAATCACAAGTGGAGAGGCAACTAATGACCCCACTCCTAAGGTCATGGAGACCAGAGGGGATTCCTGGATTAGGTTCTATGCCACCCCCGTCCTTCCTGCTGCAAAGTAAACAAGGCTGGTAGGGGCAAGCTGAAGGGAAAGGTTGATATAAATCATGCAGTGGGCCGTAAGCGTCCCACAGTTCAGTTCAGTTCAGTCTCTTAACCCTGAGATGGGTTGTTGAGGCACCACTGATGACTTTCGGACAATCTTCCTCCATCGATCTCTATCCTCTGTGGCTCACTGTGAGTCAGCAAAGGTCAAGCCTGTCCACTCTTTGATGGTGTCTTCCCACCTCTTTCTCTGCCTGCCTCTCCTTCTCCCACCTGGTACGGTACCTTGCAGGATGGTCTTGGCCAGCCCACTGCCTCTTGACAAGTGACCGTACCACTTCAGCTTTCTGCTTTTCACGATTGAGAGCAGGTTTTCGTACTGTCCAAATGCTCTCCTGATCCTGTTGCTGACTTCCTCATTCGTGAAATGGTCTTTGAATGAGATGTTCAGAATTTTGCGGTAGCATCTCATTTCCAGGGCTTGTATCCGTCTCTGTAGTTCAGATGTGAGTGTCCAGGACTCGCATGCAGACAAGAATACGGAGATGGCCAGCATGAGCATGAGCCTGATCTTCGACTCGAGAGTGATATTTCTGTGACGCCATATTGCTTCAACTTTGTCAATGCTGCTGTTGTTTGTGCTATCCTGGACAATATCTCTGGTTTGGACCCTTCATCAGTCACAATAGATCCCAGTTATTTGAAGCGTCCCACACTCTAAGGTAAAGCCAGGTTTATCTGAACAACACTTTTCCCCCGTTATAAATCTCTCGCCTCAATAGGCAATCAATGAACGAGGCTAGTGTATGGATCCAGAAATAAATTTATGTTTGAAAAAAAGAGGATTGATTGAAAATAGAATGATATTCTTTATATATGTGTTTGAAGGAAACTTTGATTTGGGGACATCGATTACCTGACATTGCAGGGCAACGCTTGATGAGTGCAGGGCAACGCTTGATGAGTGCAGGGCAACGCTTGATGAGTGCAGGGCGAACGACTTGATTAACCACGGCATAAAACCCCTGCAGAGTGATACAACATACTGCAGTCATCATTGCATTCATCTCCTCAGACACATCAAGAAACGTACATGTAATAACTCGTGTGCACGCAAGTGAACATACACAATTCAAATTAGCAGCCTCTCTCAGCTGAATGTAAGAAATGGAAAAACTAGAACATATTGTTATTCTGCAAGCAGAATATCTGTTTGTCGCATTTTGGAGGTTGGTGACCTCATGGCTGGTAGTAGGCCCAGTGAAAAGTGTGAGTTTTTAGTCACCGTCCTCCCAGATACAGCAATCAGCGCAAAGACATAGATTTTTGTCTCGTGGACTTCACTGCTCCTATTCAACTTCAACATTTTCATACGTAATGCAATATTCAAAATAATTTAGTTAAAACCGAATGAATCAAAGTGAAGTTCTCCTTCGCCACGAGAAACAAAATACGTCCGAAGCAGGAACAGTGCACTTGCTTTTCGGTGAAAAGCAAAAGAAATCATGTAAAAGCATCACAAGTCCAGAGACATTTTCATGCATACCGATGTAATGAGATGCGAAACATTTCTCCTGAATCTGTTCAGAAATGGCACACACCAGAAAATGCAAGCCAAATGTCTCATGGAGTCAAGTGCATGGCGAAGTCTTGAAATGGTGTGCCCATATTTCGCAGGGTTGTCATGCGTTTATCGTTCAGTAACATTGGTGGGGGCAGGGCACCTCTGCTGGGGAGGTTTTCCAGTGCAGTGTGTGCGGGAAAATGTTGTGCCTCCAGACTTGGCCTCCATTCCCGCATGAGCGCACATTTCAGATGGCCTGCCTGCCCACTCACCCGTCGGACTCCGACAGGAGAATCCAGAGAAGAAAGTATCCAGAACATCTGCATTAAGGCTCCGTGTCCGAGTGCGTAGCGCACGTGACCTGAGCTCGTTTGCGGCCACTGGATTCGGCCTTCAAAGCAGCGCGGGTCCCAGAGTTGCA
>JAWQFJ010003237.1:2500-90000 GCA_034096865.1 Theodoxus fluviatilis | reverse complement strand
AAAGTCGGGATTGGGAGGAGAGGAGGGGAGGGGAGGGGAGGGGGCGGGGCGGGGCGGGGAGGGGAAGGGGAGGGAGGTGGGGAGAGAGACAGAGACGGAGCGAGAGAGAAGCACACAGCATGCGGGCAGTTGAATGCATGCGCGGGAGAAAGGAGGAAGAAGAGGAGAGAGAGAGAAAGAGAGCGCGCGAGGGAAAGATTTATTCTCCAGACGTACACACGCGCACGCAGACAGACGCTCTCCCTCGCCCTGAGAGGTAGAGGTTGTCTTTGGCCTCCACGATACCGGCTTTGCCCGGCGTCCAGGAGAGACAAAAAGGAAGAGAAAGAGAGAGAGAGAGAAAGAAAGAAAGAGAGAAAGAAAGAAAGAGAGAGAAGCCACAACTCTAATCCAACAAATGTCGGTTTCGATCTTCAGGGATCTCTGCTTCCAGCGACAGCTGAGGTAAACTTTTACTCTTTGAAGAACTTTTTTTTACCTGTGTTCTAATTGCATTCTGCCCATGTCATACTCAGCCCGGTGAACAACACCACGTGCACTTGGTCGTCGTAGCAACCGCGACGCCCCAGTGTATGTTCTTCCAAAGACTTGGCTCCAATAAGATAAAATGACGCCGTGCAGTCCGCGTGAGTCACATGACTGATATATCCCTACCGATGTCAGACTGACCGCGCTCCGTGTGCGTGTGTGTGGTCACCATTCCTCCTTTGATCTGAGGTACCATCTGTCTGTCTGCAGCATCCTCGTGACGAGTTCTCCTTCCAGGCTGCCGTGACCGCTTGGCGCCGAATTCTGAACCAAGTCCTGCCTGGAATAGAACAGAAGTGTAAAAGCAACGTTGCTCTAGCCGGCTCTTTTGTTTGGAAACTTCACCTGTGGAACACATGATGGTGGGCCTATCCTGGCACTCGCCCTCTGCCAGGAGTGCGTGTTGCGGCAAGGTGCTCTCCTGATTTGTTTATTTGTCTTCTTATTTGTTCATCCTTCCATCGAGAGCTCCTGCAGCAATCTCATATTCAAGATTTGATCATGTCTTAATTAATGAAAGTCGAATGTTCATGAGTAACGACGATGGGGATTAGTGGTCCTTGTGCATCGTGAATATGGAATATGAACATGTTTTGTAATTACTTGTTTCTGTAATATTTACGATTCCCAATGTGGCTGAACATTGTGATCACGTATGACTGTGTAGAAGCTTATCAATACTGTCACGATCGTTTATGATAATGCATACACTCGCCACAACTCAGCTATAAGATATTGTGTTTTAACTCGTGTAATTCGAAACGGAATACACCCATTGAATAAATCTTGGCGATAGCAACTGAAACGTACACATGACGTTATTTCGTGCACATTGTTTTCGTCTTTATCAGTTTCGTTCTTAAATAGACTGGTAGTCGATCGAAATTACCTATATCTGCAAGATGCCTTTCTGTCTTCTTTCGCTGGATCGACTCAACTTCAGGATTGAACCTTAAACCTTCGCCTTTCACCTCTTGCACAACAGTGGACGTTACGACGCAGTCCAAGCAAAAACCTCGGACTTTTTCCTATTGAACTTTACTCACATCCTGCGCTCTCCGCCGAAAAACAAGAATCGACAAACGAACCTCAGGAGTCTTCTTGACCACAAGAAAGAAACTTTTGGCGCGTGTGTCATGTCAGTTGCTATTCATCTTCGAATCAGCGTGTCTTTACTATCAGTCTAGTGTGGACGATCCTGCGTATTGCTTGGAAAGACAAAGGCCAGATTGGGGAATACCAAAGGCGGCGAAAGTAGTGTTTATGTTAGTGAACTTTCAGATATTGTTTTTCCAAAGGAGCATCGACATAATAGTTGAAGGTTACCAGAACATGACAGAAGTAAGAATGTCACATCTCTCTTGATGACAGTTGTGGTGTTGGCAATAATTCCTTGTCCTTCACTTTATTTTCATTAGTTCCCATCAGGATATTTACTACCACCATCCACTTGAAAGTCCAAGCTTCTACCAAGGTTTCAACCTGCGGACATCTCAAGTTCTCCACTGACATCAGACATCCACCCGAACTCGCGTGTGTGGTATCACCTGTGGAATATTGTTTCCTACCCAGTTCTACAACACCCATTCGTCCACCCGGAATGAGCGGCTCTAGCGGGGTGGCCGACCCCAACGCTGGGGTGGGTAGCGGGCCCACCCTGAAGCCCTACCTGCGTCGCAAGAAGTCTTCCCTGGGTGAAACCAAGGTGGCAGTCCTGGGCAGCGAGGGTGTAGGCAAGAGCGGTGAGTAACTCTGCATGCAGCTTGAGAATGCAAGTGTGTATGTATACTTGTTTTACACATGTGAGTAACGGCGTGGGAAAATGGTGTAGGCAAAAGCGGTGAGTAACTGTGCATGCAGCTTGAGAATGTAAGTGTGTACGTGTACTCGTTTCATACACATGATTGTAACGGCGTGGGAACATGAAGGTGTGGGCAAAAGCGGTGAGTAACTATCATGCAGCTTGAGAGTGTAAGTGTGTACGTGTACTTGTTTTACACATGAGTGTAACGGCATAGGAAAGTGAAGGTGCAGGCCAAATCGGTGAGTAACTGAGTATAAGGTAAAAGTGCGTATGTAATTGTTTGACACATGAATGTAACAGAGTGAAAAAATGCAGATGTAGGCAAAAGCGGTATCTGAGTGCAGTTTGAAAATGTGTGTACGTAATAGTTTTACACATGAGTGTAATAGCGTGAAAATATTAGTGTGGGCATAAAACGGAGAAAAAACTGAGTGTAAGTTTGTATGTAACAGTTTTACACCTGAGTTTAACAGCGTGAGAAGATGTAGGCAAAAGTGGCAAGAAACTGAGTGCGACGTGAGATTGTTAGCGAGAGGGTAACTTGACAGGGCAATTGTTTAGCATCTGAATGTAACTGCGTGAAAGAAGTAAAGGTGTGGGCAAATGCTAAGAGTAACTGTGAATGTTATGTGTTAATATAATAGTGTGTAACCCATAAGTGAAATGCCAACATGTAAGTATTAATGCGTCTAAAAAGTGAGTGTACCCGTATGTGCAACAACGTTTTCCACACAGGAGTAGACGTGCGTGAAAGCAGCGAGTGTAAACGAGTGTGTAGCATGTTGACCATACTTATGTGGGATTCTGAGTGAAACTCTTTGGGAGACATGTAACCATGCGTATGTGCATGTGTTCCGTGAAAAGAATGCAACTGTACGTGTGTTTAAGAGACAAACACATTTCCTTTGTGGCCCGTATCACGTAAATGTTACGTTGGGCTCAAGCGTTTGAGAGTCACTTCAGTAAAAAGCAAGTGTGTACTCAGTATCGAGTGTCTCTGCATGAACGTATTTAAGTCGAGATACGAGTATCCAAAGCGTGACGTACGTTCGCGCAAACATCGATCATACCTATGTGTGGAATATATTTGCATAACAGCGTTAATACACTTTTTACGATTGTGTGACGATAAAAAACTATTGCTATTTGTTTAGATCTGGGATAGTTGAGTGAGCAAAGTGTTACAATACAACAACTGCGGGCCACAACGACCATGTTACAGAACTATATGTATTTGTTACTGAGTGACTCCGTTTGTAACTTCTCAGCATTCAACGGTGACAAGTCTATACCGAAGAGTTGGCTTTGCGTTCAAGCATGGAGTGTACCTTGTCGGATAATACTCAAATATTAACATTCTGAGTTACACCAAGTTATACAGACATGTACCTTGTGCGAATCAAATGTAACTGCGTGGTTGTGTTGTAACAAGATTTGCGCTTCCGTGAGGGAGTGCTGTTACTGAGTAGGCCTACTAGAGTGGGGGATATAGGCAAGAGTCATATGCAACGCTACTTCACATTTGAGTGAACGTCGTGCGAGTTCAGTGATCACATTGATGCGGTTGTCTTTCGGTGCTTCCGTCGTTCATGAATTACACCCCACGGGTCTAAGACTACGCTGTCCACGTTCATGAATTACACCACATGGGTCTAAGACTACGCTGAAAGTCCACGTTCATGAATTACACCCCACAGGGGTGTAGTTCGTGTAATTCATGAACGTGGACTTTCGTTGTCCACGTTCATGAATTACAGCCCGTTGGTGAGGTTTCAGGCCCACTGCAGATGTAACGAAAGGCAGCTCGAGGCTGCTCACTGGGAAAGACATGCGCAGTAGCTAGCCAAGTCGACACGTTTTGGGTATGTTGTATCTACAGAGATGCGACATTGTCTCTACTCTGCAGTCTTAAAACAACTGAACTCATATCTCTCTGTGTCTCTCTCTCTGTCTCTCTCTCTCTGTCTCTCTCTGTCTCTCTCTCTCTGTCACTCTGTCTCTATCTCTCTCTCTCTGTCTCTCTGTCTCTCTGTCTCTGTCTCTCTGTCTCTCTTTCTCTCTCTCTCTCTGTCTGTCTCTCTGTCTCTCTCTGTCTCTGTCTCTCTCTCTGTCTCTGTCTCTGTCTCTCTGTCTTTGTCTCTCTGTCTCTCTCTCTCTGTCTCTCTCTGCCTATCTGTCTATCTGTCTCTCTCTGTCTGTCTGTCTCTCTCTCTCTGTCTCTGTCTGTCTGTATGTCTGTCTGTCTGTCTGTCTGTCTGTCTGTCTGTCTGTCTGTCTGTCTGTCTGTCTGTCTGTCTGTCTGTCTGTCTGTCTGTCTGTCTGTCTGTCTGTCTGTCTGTCTGTCTGTCTGTCTGTCTGTCTGTCTGTCTGTCTGTCTCTCTCTCTCTCTCTCTCTCTCTCTCTCTCTCTCTCTCTCTCTCTCTCTCAGGGCCTACACATTAAACTTGCTCAGTTCAGTTCAGTTCAGTTCTCTCTGTCTGTGTGTCTGTCTGTGTGTCTTTCTCTCTCTGTGTATGCGTGTGTGTGTGTGTGTGTGTGTGTGTGTGTGTGTGCGTGCGTGCGTGCATGCGTGCGTGTGTGTGTGTGTGTGTCTGTGAGTGTGAGTGTGAGCGTGAGTGTGTGTGTGTGTGTGTGAGCGTGAGTGTGTGTGTGTGAGTGTGTGTGTGTGTGTGTGTTTGTGTGTTTGTGTGTCTGTGTCTATGTGTGTACGTACACTCAAACAGAAGTTCCAAATCACATCAATAATATCTTTTTTTCAATCTCACTATCCGCCCATATAAATTAACTTATGATGTAGTGCCTGGAGTGGCAAGGTGGAAGGTAAGAAGAGAAATGTCAGACACTTTACAACTGGCAATGAGAAAGCACAAAATAAACACGCAGTCTGGAGTTGTTGGCTATCGGGTTGGCTCTCGTCAGACTGGTACTCTCTGGTCCCGTTCTGAGCCCATGTTGTGTGACAAATATGCCTAGGTGTAAATGCGGACAGTGTACATTTTTGTAAGGGTCTTTGCAATGAAAGAATCCGAAATTAAGTATCATTTTACCCGAGTGTCTCATTCTGTCGTTTACCACATATACCGTGATACTTGAAAAAGACAAGTGGCCTGCTCAATAAATCATGTATTTTTGTTCGTTCGTTTACCACGTACCTGAACCACCTCGAGCCAAAGCAGCTTATTCTTTCTGATGATAAACTGGGTCATCATTTTTAGCTCATGTAACTTTCTAGTGTTCCCTTTCAAGTGTATCGTATGCATGCTACAGTTGATCGAGATTTTATCCGGAATGAATCTTTGAAGTCACAAGCACAGTCAAGAAACTGCAGACTTAAAACTCGCCGAAATAATAACTATCTCAGGGCCGGATCAAAGTTTTTTGAGGGGGGGTGCTTAAAATTGTTTTAGGGTCTTCTCATCGAAGTGGCGAAGCCACGAGTGCGTGCCTGCGAAGCAGGCACGCCCCTCTAGGGGGGTCCGGGGGCATGCCCCCCCGGAAAATTTTGAGAAAAATGGTGCAAATCTGTGCAATCTGGTGCATTTTGGCAGTGTTTTGGGAGGTCATTCAAAGGCAAGAAATTTATATAATGTATAACCAATCAGATCTGAAAACGTCTTGTCTTTGGATTTTTGTTGTTGTCATATTTTTTTTTTTTTGAGGCGAGGGGGGACAGGGTGTACATGGCATGTACACATTAAAATTTACTTTCCCTTGCTCAAAGAAAAATACAATGTATTACTCAAAAGAACAAACAAAATATCCTACTCACCAAGTATGCTTGATCCCAAACATGTGAACCTGACCTTGAAATCAAGGATATTGAGAGAGGTATACCATAAAACCACCTTTCAATTCAAATATTGTCATGGTACTTAGCTAAACAGCTTCAGCCCTCTTCACAAGTCCTAGCACGGTGGTTGGCATGCACATAACACTCTAACTGACTGGTAACATCGAAAAAAATAAAATAAAATGAAATAAAAATATTAAAAACTTACCTTTTGAAGCACCTGCTGAATCCCGCTGAACAAGAAAACTGGTCAGTTTCATTGTGCCTGAGGAATCGGCATTCCTCAGCGGCTTGGGTCTAGGCATTTTGAAGAGTAGACGATTCTCATGCACGTGTTTTCTTTGATAACCGGAAATACGACCAACACACACGTGTTGCAGCGCAGGATAAAGTAGCCTGAGAGTGCCGGTTGCAAGATTGAATCAGTTTTATTTTTAACGCCACAGCAGAGATGCTCAGAATCAGATCTATTTTTAGCGTCAGTGGGGAGTGGCCCAAAAGCTTGTGCTCTGTGGATAGGAGTTTACTTTGCTGACAACGCGGAAACCCATGCTCGGGGAGTGGCACCAGAGAATAAATCCTATGGCAGTGCGGTCATTTCCAAGAGTTTTTGTTTGGTCACAGATTCTTCCTGTCTCTGCCCGGGTTTGATTTGTCTGTGCGAGTAGCAAAAGGAAGGCATCTTAATTATAGCAGCACCCCCCCCCCCCCTCCCTCCCCAGCTACCTTGGCTGCCAAGTAGAGTGTGCTTATACCAAGTGGAGAGTAGTACAGCATCTGGGCCCAGCATCTTTTAGCCCCCCCCCCCCCCCCCCCCTCCTTCCCAAGCTTTTTACTAACTATACTGTCTCTGCTACCAAGCAAAGTGTGCCGATATCCGATGAGGTGGGAAGTAGATCAACATATTTGAGCAACCACCCCCCCCCCCTCCCTCCTTCCCCCAACTCCCGGCTGCCACGGAGGTTTGTTTTTTTTTTTTTTTGGGGGGGGGGGTGCTCGAGCACCCCCAGCACCCCCCCTAGATCCGGCCCTGTATCTATACTTAGTGGTTAGACTGCTTTGTACATGTAGAGAACATAGCGGAGAAATCACTCCGTCAACCTCCTGCTGCTGTGGGTGACATTTGCGTGATCTTTACGAAACAGAAAGACAGAAGGAAAAAAAAACACCAAAAAAGAAGATAAACAAGAAACGATAGTGAAACGTAATGGACAAACAAATGGAAAAGTAAAAGACACAATGTGACTGTGCAAGAGGAAAAAAAGGCTAAAAGTCGTAAAATTGACAACATCAGACATTCCCAACGCTTTTACTTATTCATTCTTGTCTATTCCAGTGAGAAAAAAGTTATACAGGGAATCATTTAGTTTTTTTTGTTGTTGTTGTTATTTTTATTGTTGCTGTTTTGCAATAATGCAAAGTTCACGAAAGCAATACGTAAGTTGGTGGGCTAATGACTTTTCTGAGACTTTGCTCAAAAACAGTTTTCCGTACTTTAGTCTTCTTTCTTATGCACGGTCACAAATGTTAGATCTTTTTAATCAAAGGGTATGGCTGGGTTCTTTGTCATAATTATGTAAACTGCATTGCAGGAAAGTTCCAGAGGTTGTGTAATCTTGAGAATACACTGCGCCCGAGTGGCACCGTCCTAGACCGCATGATCATTTCACCATGTCCTCATCCCTCGCATCTGCATCACAGCACGTTCTCTTTGAGAATCGCCCATATCCTGTCCACCTCCATTGTACAGTTCCATTCTTCCGCAGTCCGCGCTTTCTTCCTCTCAGTCCCTCATTCTTTGTGACCCCCATCACCCTTCACTCGCCTCTCCTCTTTGCTCCCTCTCTCGCTCCCTCTCTCGCTCCCTCTCTCGCTCCCTCTCTCGCTCCTTCTCGCTTCCTCTCCCGCTCCCTCTCTCGCTCCCTCTCTCCCTCTCTCGCTTCTTCGCTCGCTTCCTCTCCCGCTCCTTCTCGCTCCCTCTCTCGCTCCCTCAATCTCTCTCTCCCTCTTTCGCTCCTTCTCTCGCTCCCTCTCTCGCTCCCTCTCTCGCTCCCTCTCTCGCTCCTTCTCTCGCTCCTTCTCTCGCTCCTTCTCTCGCTCCTTTTCTCGCTCCTTCTCTCGCTCCTTCTCTCGCTCCTTCTCTCGCTCCCTCTCTCGCTTCCTCTCTCGCTCCCTCTCTCGCTCCTTCTCTCGCTCCTTCTCTCGCTCCTTCTCTCGCTTCCTCTCTCGCTCCCTCTCACTCCTTCTCTCGCTTCCTCTCTCGCTTCCTCTCTCGCTCCCTCTCACTCCTTCTCTCGCTCCCTCTCTCACTCCCTCTCTCGCTCCTTCTCTCGCTTCTTCTCTCGCTCCCTCTCTCGCTCCCTCTCTCGCTCCTTCTCTCGCTCCCTCTCTCGCTCCCTCTCTCGCTCCTTCTCTCGCTTCTTCTCTCTCTCCCTCTCTCGCTCCTTCTTTCGCTCCTTCTCTCGTTCCCTTTCTCGCTCCTTCTCTCGCTCCCTCTCTCTCTCCTTCTCTCGCTCCTTCTCTCGCTCTCTCTCTCGCTCCTTCTCTCGCTCCCTCTCTCTCTCTTCTCTCGCTCCTTCTCTCGCTCCTTCTCTCGTTCCCTTTCTCGCTCCTTTTCTCGCTCCCTCTCTCACTCCCTCTCTCGCTCCTTCTCTCGCTCCCTCTCTCGCTCCTTCTCTCGCTCCCTCCTCTCTCCCTCTCTCGCTCCTTCTTTCGCTCCTTCTCTCGTTCCCTTTCTCGCTCCCTCTCTCGCTCCCTCTCTCGCTCCCTCTCTCGCTCCCTCTCTCGCTCCCTCTCTCGCTCCCTCTCTCGCTCCCTCTCTCGCTCCCTCTCTCGCTCCTTCTCTCGCTCCCTCTCTCGCTCCCTCTCTCGCTCCTTCTCTCGCTCCCTCTCTCGCTCCCTCTCTCGCTCCCTCTCTCGCTCCTTCTCTCGCTCCCTCTCTCGCTCCCTCTCTCGCTCCTTCTCTCGCTCCCTCTCTCGCTCCCTCTCTCGCTCCTTCTCTCGCTCCTTCTCTCGCTCCTTCTCTCGCTTCCTCTCTCGCTTCCTCTCTCGCTTCCTCTCTCGCTTCCTCTCTCGCTCCCTCTCACTCCTTCTCTCGCTCCCTCTCTCACTCCTTTTCTCGCTCCTTCTCTCGCTCCCTCTCTCGCTCCCTCCTCTCTCGCTCCCTCTCTCGCTCTCCCTCTCTCGCTCCCTCGCTTCCTCTCTCGCTCCTTCTCGCTCCCTCTCTCGCTCCCTCTCTCGCTCCCTCTCTCGCTCCTTCTCTCGCTCCCTCTCTCGCTCCCCCTCTCGCTTCTTCTCTCGCTCCTTCTCTCGCTCCCTCTCTCGCTCCCTCTCTCGCTCCATTCTCTCGCTCCTTCTCTCGCTCCCTCTCTCGCTCCCTCTCGCTCCCTCTCGCTCTCCCTCTCTCTCTCCCTCTCTCGCTCCCTCTCTCGCTCCCTCTCTCGCTCCTTCTCTTGCTCCCTCTCTCGCTCCCTCTCTCGCTCCTTCTCTTGCTCCCTCTCTCGCTCCCTCTCTCGCTCCCCCTCTCGCTTCCTCTCGCTCTCCCTCTCTCTCTCCCTCTCTCTCTCCCTCTCTCGCTCCCTCTCTCGCTCCCTCTCTCGCTCCTTCTCTCGCTCCCTCTCTCGCTCCCCCTCTCGCTTCTTCTCTCGCTCCTTCTCTCGCTCCCTCTCTCGCTCCTTCTCTCGCTCCTTCTCTCGCTCCTTCTCTCGCTCCCTCTCTCGCTCCCTCTCGCTCTCCCTCTCTCTCTCTCTCTCTCTCGCTCCCTCTCGCTCCTTCTCTCGCTCCCTCTCTCGCTCCCTCTCGCTCCCTCTCGCTCTCCCTCTCTCGCTCCCTCTCTCGCTCCTTCTCTCGCTCCTTCTCTCGCTCCCTCTCTCGCTCCCTCTCGCTCTCCCTCTCTCTCTCTCTCTCTCTCTCTCGCTCCCTCTCGCTCCCTCTCGCTCCCTCTCTCGCTCCCTCTCGCTCCCTCTCGCTCTCTCTCTCGCTCCCTCTCGCTCCCTCTCGCTCCCTCTCGCTCTCTCGCTCTCTCGCTCCCTCTCGCTCCCTCTCGCTCCCTCTCGCTCTCTCTCTCTCGCTCCCTCTCGCTCTCTCTCTCTCTCTCTCTCTCGCTCCCTCTCGCTCTCTCTCTCTCTCTCGCTCCCTCTCGCTCCTTCTCTCGCTCCCTCTCTCGCTCCCTCTCGCTCCCTCTCGCTCTCTCTCGCTCTCTCTCTCTCTCTCTCTCTCTCTCTCTCTCTCTCGCTCCTTCTCGCTCCCTCTCTCGCTCCTTCTCTCGCTCCTTCTCTCCCTCTCTCTCTCTCTCTCTCTCGCTCCCTCTCGCTCCCTCTCGCTCTCTCTCTCTCTCTCTCTCTCTCTCTCTCTCGCTCCTTCTCGCTCCCTCTCTCGCTCCCCCTCTCGCTCCCTCTCTCACTCCTTTTCTCGCTCTCGCTCTCGCTTCTTCTCGCTCCCTCTCTCGCTCCCTCTCTCGCTCCCTCTCTCGCTCCCTCTCTCGCTCCTTCTCTCGCACCGCATGCTCCTCTCCCCTCTCCGCTCCTATCCCCTCCTTCTCTCTTGCTTCCTCGCTCCTGCTCCGTCCTCCCTCTCTCCTCTTCCCTCATTTCCTGCTCCCTCATCTCCTGCTGGGCTCCCTCCCCTCCTTCCTCGCTCTCACTGCCGTACTGTCCTCTTCTGCCTCTGCCCTCTCTCCTCCTATCCAATCCTCACCTTGCGCTCTCCTCCTCCATCCTCCCCCTCCTCCTGCTCGCCCTCCTACATCTCTGCTGCCCTCATGCAAACCTCCCTGACGTCCTCTCTCTCTACACAAAAGTGTATTAATTGACTAAATAGATATAATACGCAATCAATAGAGATAGCGAGATCAGAGAAAGCAAGAGCACATAAAAATGAAACAATAAGTACGTAAGAACATTACACACAAACTGAATAAAGGAACCGAAGAAGTAGGGAAAGTCAGACGAAAGAAATAAAATAAATAAAAGTATAAGACATCATGAACCCCAATAATATCTCTACCACTACGTAATGATATGTGTCACACTACACTACTAAGCTGACGCAAACATACTCACATCACATATGTCACCACAACGATATCTGTTCTACGAACATGTCAACGTGATTACTTATAATAAGGCATACTAATACACACACATCACTCATATCATTTACTCAAACATCAATACATCACATCTCCGTCATCATAGCACACATCCGACACCTGATACATAGAAAATACCACATAGAATGTACCAAATATTACAAATAAAACTGGCTCTCAGTAATGACATCTCATCTGGGCTAACATAAAAACACATCATATTAGAACAAGATATGACACACCACCCTCACATTCTCTCACCCGATCATACCACCTTCCCCTCTCTCTCACTCCTCTCTGCTCCTGGCATCCCCTCTCCCTCAATCTCGTTCTCCACTTAACCTCTCCACTACCTACTCACTCTGCCTCCTCCATTGCCCAACTTCTGCACCTCTAAACTTCATCCTCTGCACATACCTACACCTTGCACACTCACATTTACTCTGCCCTCTACCACCTCCATCATCCACCATCACACTATCCCACTCTACACGCAGCCCTCTTCTCTCTACTCACTCACCGGATCCCGATCATACTCTAACTGTCATGCCTCTCCTTCTTGACCTCCCACTACACACTCCCCACCCTAGCTATCACACTAATCTTTACACACAGTCACTACTCCCCACCTCTCTTCTGATCAACTCTACTCGACCCTCCTGACTCACGCCACTCGCCTTTTATCCCTCCTCACCTCTCTCCCTTCTGTCCGTTGCTTTCCCTCTCTGCTTCTATCTCTCTCCCTCTACCTCACCACCTCAATACAATCTACTCTACCCCCTCCCCTCCTCTCCACTCCTCCACTCCTCCTCCTCCCTTTCTCCCCTTCTTCCTCCTCTCCTCCTCCTCCCATCACTCCTCCTCTTCCTCTCCTCCCCTCCCTCTCCCTCTCCTCCTCCCTCCCCCCTCTCTCTACCCTCCTCTTCTCCCTCTCTCTCCCTCACTCCCTGCTCTCCTCCTCCTCCTCTCTCCCTCCTCTCCTCCCTCTCTCCTCCTCCTCTCCTCCTCCCTCCTCCTCCTCCCCTCCTCCTCCTTCCCCTCCTCCTCCTCCTCCTTCCTCTCTCCCCTCTCCTCCTCCTCTCCTCCTCTCTCCTCTCTCCCTCCTCCTCCTCTCCTCCTTCCCTCTCTCCTCCTTCCTCTCTCTCCTTCTTCTCTCTCCTCCTTCCCTCTCTCCTCCTTCCCTCTCTCCTCCTTCCCTCTCCTCCTCTCCCTCCTCTCTCCTTTCCCTCCTCCTCCCTCCCACCTCCCTCCTCCTTCCCTCCTCCCTCCTCTCCCTCCTCTCTCTCCTCCTCCTTCTCTCCCTCCTCTCTCCTCCTCTCCTCCTCCCCCTCTCCTCTCCTCCTCTTCCCTCTCTCTCTCCTCCTCCTCTCCTCCTCCTCCTTCCCTCCTCTCTCCTCCTTCCCTCCTCTCTCCTCCTTCTCTCCTCCTCTCCCTCCTTTCTCCTCCTCCTTCTCCCTCCTCCTCCTCTCCCTCTCCTCCCTCCTCTTCCCTCCCTCCCCCTCCTCTTCCTCTTCCCTCTCCTCTCCCTCTTCCTCCTCCTCCCCTCCTCTCCTCCTCCTCCTCCCTCCTCCTCTCCCCTCTCTCCCCTCTCCTCCCTCCTCCTCCTCCTCCCTCCTCCCTCCTCCCCTCCCCTCCTCTCCCTCCTCCTCCTCTCTCCTCCTCCTCTCCTCCTCTCCCTCCTCTCTCCTCCCTCTCCCCTCTCCTCTCCTCCTCCCCTCCTCTCCTCCTCCTCCCCCTCCTCCTCTCTCCTCCTCTCCCCCTCCTCCTCCTCGCCTCCTCCCTCCTCCTCTCCTCCTCTCCTCTCCCCCTCCTCCCTCCCTCTCCTCCTCCTCTCCTCCCCTCTCTCCCCTCTCCCTCCTCTCCTACCTCTCCCTCCTCCTCTCCTCCTCCTCCTCGGTCTCTTCCCCCTCCTCCTTCCCTCTCTCCCCTCCTCTCTCTCTCCTCTCTCGCTTCTCTCTCCTCTCTCCTCTCCTCTCCTCTCCCTCTCTCTCCTCTGCTCCTGCTCTCTCCCTCTCTCGGCTCTTCCTCTCTCGCCTCCCTCCTCTCTCACTCTCCTCTCTCCCTTCCTCTCTCTCTCCCTCTCCTCGCTTCCTCCCCTACCTCTCTCTCTCTCCTCTCTCCCTCCTCTCCTCTCGTTCGCATCTCTCTCGCTCTTCTCCTCTCTGCTCTCATCCTCTCTCCCTCTCTCTCTCATCTCTCCTGCTCTCTCTCTCTCTCTACTCTTCTCACTCTCTTCCCTGCCTACTCTCCTCTCTTCTCAGCTCTCTCCCTCTCTCTCCGTCTCTCCTCTCTCTTGCTCCTCTCGCGTCCTCTCGCTCCCTCTCTCCTCTCCTCATCTCCCTTCTCTCTCTCCTCTCACTCTCGCCCTCTCTCGCCTCTCGCTCTCGCTCCGACTCCTCCTCTATCATCTCTCCGTCCTCTCAGCTCTCCATCCTCTCCATCCACCTTCTCTCTCTCTCTCCTGCCTCTCTCCTACGATCTCTCTCTCTCCCTGCGCGCTCGCCTGTGCCCCTTGCCTCGCTGTCGCTCTCTCTCTACCTCGCTCCTCTCCCTTCTCCCTCCATCTCTCCATCGCCTCTCTCGCGCTCTCCTCCTCTCACGCCTACCTAAACTCTACTCTCATCGTCTCGCTCAGCAGGCTCTCGCGCTGCCGCTCGCTGCTCTCTCTCTCCTCTCTCTCTCTCTCTCGCTCTCGCTCGCTCTCTCTCACTCTCTCTCCTCTAGCCTCGACCTGCCTCCCTCTCTCACGTCGCTCTCCTCTCTCTCCTCGCCCCTCTCTCTCTCCTCACGGCTCCCTCTCCCCCCTCGGATACCTCTCCTCCCTCTCAACTCCTCAGCCTCCCCCTCTCAGCGCTCGACTCCCCCCCCCTCTTTCTACCTAATACCCTGCCTGCACTACTCCCCTTCTCACATCACATCTACCTCTGCTCTCCTTCCTCGCTCTCTCTCCTCCTCTCTCCAGACAACATCTCTCTCTTCTCTCTACTCTTCTCTCTCCTCTGCCTCCGCCCTCTCCCACCCTTCTCAGATACTCTCGCTCTCCCTCTCTCTCTACCTCGCGCCTCTCTCCTCTCTCTTGCTCTCTCCTCTACTCTCTCCCGGCCGCTCCATTACTCTCCTCCTCTCCGTATCCTCCTCTACTCTCCCATCCTCTGCCTCCCCATCTCCACCTCATACTCTCCTTTCTTCCCCCTCTTCCCCCCCCTCTCCTTCCCTGAGGCTCTGACTTTAGGGAAAGGTTTTCTTTCTTTCTATCTGCAAAGGCAAGTTTATTTGTACAGGGTTTGCACCTGCTGTGCGGGGCATGCACCTACTGTAGGGGCATGCACGCTCTGTAGGGGGCATGCACTTACTGCAGGGGGCATGCACTTACTGCAGGGGGCATGCACCTACTGCAGGGGGCATGCACGTTCTGTAGGGGGCATGCACCTTCTGTGGGGGGCAAGCACCTGCTGTACAATAATTCTGTAACCAATACTGCATGGTTGCCACACACAAATCAAGTTCCAGCAAGTCAGGAACAGGGAGTTGAACATTTATGTATTTTAATACCACAGCACATCATCTTGTCTTGTCAATGTTTTATCCACAAAAGCAGAAAGGGAAGAGGAGCAGCACATTTGCATACATTTGCATACGCTGTAATGAAACCTTTCACCGATGCACCAACTTGTTGAAGATGAGCCACACTATCATGAACAGGAATCGAGGATCCAATAGCAAATATTTTATTAAAAGCACATCGGTACTTTCCACAACAGTGTAAATATAAATTAAACATCAACCGTTGGCACAAACACACAAGTTTATATACAAACTGGGAATGAACATTAACAAAGGAATCTCTTCATGTAGCATTATGTACACATCACTACTATCCTCCTCGTCATGACCAAGTGTGCCTTGCACTGCCAGTCTGCATGGCACGGGACATGGTGACCGCTGCAGCCAGAAGCAACAGCATGCAGTATTTACACATCAATTCATGCTGGCATCAATCTGGCAGTGTGCATGTAATTTGATTGTGTGCAATTAGAATGTGTGTGTGTGTGTGTGTGAGTGTGTGTGTCTGTGTGTGTGTGCATGTGTGTGTTAAACATTTTCTTGCTGTAAGATCTGTAAGCATATTTTACAGTGACTAATTTGTACATTTACTTTGTCAGGTACATGACTATCACAGATAAAAAACTTTCAATGATCAAAATCTTTACCAGGGCAGTCCTGGAGTATTCTAAATCTTCCTGCCCAATATGCACTGCCAGTAATCCCTTTGAACTCTAATCGATTTAAAAACGGACATCATATTAGAATTAAAAAATAGCATACAAACGGGAAGCAAGATACATATGTGATCTGGTCTAGCAGACAGGCACAAATAACACTTCTTCAGAAAGAGGCAGGGTTGTGGTTATGGCTTACTGTTACAATCTTCCCATTCAGTTTGCTTGTCATCCGTTCTTTTCCCCCCTTCCCACCCACACTGCAGTGTTCCAGTAGCTCAGACAGCAGCCTAGACAGGCTTCACATCACAGGCAGCCTCAGCCTCGGATCATCTCATCATCGCTCTCCTCAAAGTCACTGTCTTCCACCTCTCCCTGGATGGCAGACTTGCGGCGTCTCACTGCTGCCACGATCAGTCCAATGAAGTAGAACTGGAAATAGAAGACATCCAAAGATGACTCTGCTGCAAGTTCCAAACCTTTCTAATACTTCACACAATTGTCTTCAGCCACTACATTAATTTCCAAGAATATTTGGGGTGGTGAGGTGGTGGTGTGTGTG
Organism: Theodoxus fluviatilis; assembly: GCA_034096865.1. Lineage (NCBI taxonomy): Eukaryota > Metazoa > Mollusca > Gastropoda > Cycloneritida > Neritidae > Theodoxus > Theodoxus fluviatilis. Next base: position 74,007 of record JAWQFJ010003237.1, on the reverse strand, counting down.
TTTCTGCAATCGAAACGACAATGAACTCTGTTTTTCACAGTACCATGATATACTTCTTTTAAACAAATTTGATTTTGAAAAGCAACTACACGAAATTCAAAGCAAACCAATATTTGCCCAAATTGCAAATAAACACTGCAGGTAAAGCTAGCAAGAAGGTAAACTGTGGTCAAAGGGAGACAACTCCATTATCTCCCCCTTGTTTGCTCTATCCGGGCCGCTCCTCCAACATAGTACAGACCAAGTGGCCAATTTCCATCAGGAGACAGGGATGCCTACCCCAATGAAGACCCAGGTGAGCCAGTAGTAGGCCGCACCGAAGAACCACATCTTGTAGAAGAATCGAGTCAGCAGAAGAGCCATTCGGGTGATCATGCAGTCATCTGCCAGGGAAAAAATTAATTTTTTAGTAGTTAGGACTCTAACATACTCATACTCATACACACACACACACACACACACACACACAAACACACACACACTCACACACACACTCATATTAATATAATCATACAATCTACTTCATCTTCATAGCCACATTCAAGCAGTTTTCACTTACAGCAGAAAGAAATGGAGAGCTACCACCAAGATCACCTTGACATCAGGAAATACAACAGGAATCTTCATGTGCTGGCATCTTAATTATCAAAAAATGAAGCCTCACCACTCTGCCATAAGCTGCAGTCATACTATTGAGGAGACCTGGATAGCACGAAGTCACATGACAAAAAGTTACAACGACAGAGCAGTTGACCATCTGGTTCATATAAAGGATAGACTTGTTTCATGAAAAGATTTGAAACTGACATTCAAGACTGACCTTGGTACAAGCAGGCAATACCAAAATGCAGACTGGACTTACCTGAAGAGGACTCGGTGGTGCACATCACAAGGCCACTGGGGTCTGTGCCATTGGTCACGTTGCTGTGGGGCTGGCAACAGAAAACGGTTCAGTACAGCCATGACAGGCACCAAACAAATAATGCATCAAAGTTCCAAACTGATACGGCAAAAGCAGAACATGTTTTCATGTGCACACTTAAGAACTTGACAAATGTAAATTAAAAAAACCCAAGATCAACAGCATCTCCACACAAACACATGCATATTCTAACATCCACACATGCAAGCATATAATCACAGCCCCATTCCACCATGTTATTCTCTACAAAAATATAGACAAACTTACACATTGACATACACACACTGACATACACACGTGCATGCACACACACATGCATGCATGCACACACACAGACAAATACACATATACATGTACACACACACATACTGACCGTGTAGTGCTGACTGCCGAAGGAGGAGTACTGGGGCGTGAGTTCATACAGCAGAATGTTCATGGCCAGCACCACGTAGATCATGATCATCACAAACATCAAAAGGCCTTGGGGGCGCGTGCGGCGCGGCCGGATCTTGTACATCTGTTTAACAGATAGCAAGATACAGGTGTTTACATCAACAATGGAAAGAAAGAAAGAAAGAAAGAAAGAAAGGACGGATGGATGGACAGAAGGAAGGAAGGAAGGAAGGAAGGAAGGAAGGAAGGAAGGAAGGAAGGAAGGAAGGAAGGAAGGAAGAAGAAAAGGAAAGAAGTGGGGAAAATTTCCAGGCATTACCAACTCGGCACCCTATTATTTTCACCACCCTATGCTGGACATTGAGTAAAACAAGAAATCAGTAACAAAACTGTCCCTCCTCATAAGTCAATGTTAACCTTTACCATGGCATCATAATTAGGATAGATTGCATACACATTCTGTGGGGAAAAGTTCATGAACTCCACCCCCAGCCACTTGCATGGGCATGCAGAAACCTTCCTCCATAGAGTGAAAGCAAACAATCTGCTTCAAAACCAATCACAACAGAGAGAAGATTAGACAACCTTTACCCCCCATCACACGACATATGCAGCGACTAGCGGGCTTGGCCCAGACCTGACTACGACGCTTATGCCACAACGACTGTGGTAAGGACACATTCTTGCCAAAAATTTTATGTAAAAGTGTGGCACCAGAACAACAAGCAAACAATTTCATTTACCTGTTAAGATTGGAATGTAAACAAAAGTTAGAAAATTTTCCACCTAAAAAGTCTGAAAACAGGAGCGATTGTTTAGGAAAAGTTCTAGAAGTCAAAGACAGAAGAGGATCTACAACCCTGCAGTGGAGGTAAGGGGCATTGTGGATTCCCTCATCTGCGATGACAAGAGAAGGTAGCAACGCCGACACAGCCAGGCAGCAATGCCCACACAGCCAGGCAGTAATGCCCACACAGCCAGGCAGCAATGCCCACACAGCAATGCCCACACAGCCAGGCAGCAATGCCCACACAGCCAGGCAGTAATGCCCACTCAGCCAGGCAGCAATGCCCACACAGCAATGCCCACACAGCCAGGCAGCAATGCCCACACAGCCAGGCAGCAACACCCACACAGCCAGGCAGCAACGCCCACACAGCCAGGCAGCAACACCCACACAGCCAGGCAGCAATGCCCACACAGCCAGGCAGCAACGCCCACACAGCCAGGCAGCAACACCCACACAGCCAGGCAGCAACACCCACACAGCCAGGCAGCAATGCCCACACAGCCAGGCAGCAATGCCCACACAGCCAGGCAGCAACACCCACACAGCCAGGCAGCAACGCCCACACAGCCAGGCCGCAATACCCACACAGCCAGGCAGCAACGCCCACACAGCCAGGCAGCAACGCCCACACAGCCAGGCAGCAACGCCCACACAGCCAGGCAGCAACGCCCACACAGCCAGGCAGCAATGCCCACACAGCCAGGCAGCAACGCCCACACAGCCAGGCAGAAACTCCCACACAGCCAGGCAGCAACACCCACACAGCCAGGCAGCAATGCCCACACAGCCAGGCAGCAACACCCACACAGCCAGGCAGCAACACCCACACAGCCAGGCAGCAACACCCACACAGCCAGGCAGCAACGCCCACACAGCCAGGCAGAAACGCCCACACAGCCAGGCAGCAATGCCCACACAGCCAGGCAGCAACACCCACACAGCCAGGCAGCAATGGCCACACAGCCAGGCAGCCTTGGCACTGTCCAGAGCTTCACTCACCTTGATCCACAGGAACCAGACTCCGATGTTTCGGATGCCAGACATGGCACACAGCACCAGGAACACCATGATTCCAGAAATTAGGATGTAGTCCAAGGGGAAAACCTGAAAAGCACAAACATGAGTGACAGTGACTTGATGCTCTCACTGCTGGCAAAATGACTGACATTAGATTCAGACTTTCACCCAATTACAAAAAGTTCATTGTCCACAACCACAAATTATATGCAACAAGTTCCTCAACAACATTCTGAACTCTTTCAAGTCCTATTTGGTGACCAACAGCAAATGCATGGCACAGCAAATGCTAAAGCTGAGATTTACACATTTTGCCATGGAACCCATCTACACATCTTTTGAATTCTATCCAAACTACCATAGCTTGTTTGAAGCAAGGAAACTTCAGTAACCAATTATTATAAATCTAACTATGTAGCAGTTTTCACTGATCACAAAAGATTCCAAAGAAACAAGTGCTGGGAGAAATGAAGTGTCATAAGCAGTGCAGCCTCAGATCCCAACTCCCACACAGTCTCCTTCCCTGCTGGCAAAGTTTCAAAAGCTATGGTGCCCAGGATCCCACAGCAAGTCATGTCAAGCGTGAAATTCAGGACCAACTCAATGCACCGAGTCAGGTGGCACACTACTGCAATGCGTCATGAGTTTTGCTTGCAATGACTACTTCGAAAGATCACCGGCGTGGCAAGTGCCAATGCCAAAGAGTCTGTAACAGCACAAGGCTCACCTTCTGGCAGAAGACCAGGGTGATGTCAATGGGGTTGGGGAGAGAGCGCCGAGGCAGAGCATAGCCAAACTTGTAGCCTAGGCTGTGCATTGCCTTGTCAATGCTGCAATGCACACACAAAAGATGTGAAGAAAACTTGCATGGTGTGACCCTACATGAGACTACATTGAAGCAAACAGGTATTAGTGTTACAGGCTCGATAAGCCAAGCCGAAGAAGCAATTGTTTTATTCAAACCTTGTCCTCAAGAGTGATGCACCACCATTCATGTCATCCCTTCGCTATGATCTGCTGATTGCAGAGCAGACAGCAAATATTAAGGGACAAATCAGTGGTTATATGGTCTATCAATTTGATTATCATAGTTAAACAAACTTTCCGTCAACCCCAAAAGTCCAAAATGTGAAATGTTCCACAGCCTGACAAATCCCAATGCCCACCACTTTTCTTCCAGGTCCATGGATCATGACATAGACTCACTTGGTGAGAAGCAGGGAGATGATGATGAGAAGGGCGAGGAGTATGAAGATGACACCGAAGACCACCTCAAAGGGCCGGAAGATGAGAAGACACTTCTGCAGACAGCTATTTTCCTTCTCGGCCAGATGCTGTTCCCGCCGATTCATCAATCGCTCCTGCTCCTCCAGGTCGCTGACCCGCTCCTGGTCCCGTGAAGAAATGGTCCTTCCACTGGCATACTGCAACACAGGGTCTCAGTCCAGTTTCCCTCTCTGTCATGTGTCTCTCTCTATCATCAGTGTGCCATAGGTGTGTGTGTGTGTGTGTGTGTGTGTGTGTGTGTGTGTGTGTGTGTGTGTGTGTGTGTGTGTGTGCGTGACTGTGTGTGTGTGTGTGTGACTGTGTGTGTGTTGAGAGAGTGTGTGTTGAGAGAGTGTGTGTGTGAGTGTGTGACTGTGTGTGTGTTGAGAGAGAGAGAGAGAGTGTGTGTGTGTGTGTGTGTGTGTGTGTGTGACTGTGTGTGTGTGTGTGTGTGACTGTGTGTGTGTGTGTGTGTGTGTGTGTGTGACTGTGTGTGTGTGTGACTGTGTGTGTGTGTGTGTGTGAGCGACTGTGTGTGTGTGTGAGTGACTGTGTGTGTGTGTGTGAGAAAGACTGTGTGTGTGTGTGTGTGTGTGTGTGTGTGTGTGTGTGTGTAAGCATGTGTGTGCTTGAAAGTGCAACTGTGCATGTCAGAGGGTACATGCATGATGATTCTGTGCATGGTTTTCAGATGCATCCTCTTTATTCTCCACTTAATAAAATAAAAAATTGCATATGAAAATATATCAAATTCGTTTTCACATTTTTCTAAAAATCTTGTTTCCAATGTTTAAAATCTTGATTTATTTAGCTTTCTGATATTCAAAACTGCTGGGAGGTGGGGTGGGGGGGAGGGGTTGGGGTATTGGAAACGAGTACATGGTGGCTACATAGATAAATCAAATGAGCTCCAAGATTTTTCTGTCTGTAGTACTAATTCAATCACTGTCATGGATATTCCTCTGTTCTGGAACTGACAGTGATGGAGCTCAATGCTGTTCAGAACCCCCCCAGGCAGCTGTGCCGCCGCTGATTCTGGCATCGGCGCACACACACTTCGCGCACATACTTCTCCACATCTGTGACAGTGACACTTTCTCATTTGTGCTTCCTCTGGGATATACGGACTGCTATTGAGTGTAGTACGGGGGGGGGGGATTGGTCTTCTTTTTGGTTTTAGGTGCAGTCTTATTTCTTGTCTGTGTGCAGCTGCGTGAGTGGTGTGAGTGATGTACATAGGGAAATGTCCATATGTTTTTTGTATAAACGGCGTGTTAGGGTGTGTAAGTGATGCGTGTGCTTGGCTTTTTGTTTTGTTTCTTTTAGCCATCATCACTTAGTTTTCCTTGTGCCCGTTTTTTTTATGATGTCATTTGGTGGAATAAATTACTGTGAACTGTGAACTGTGACTTCCAATGAAAGTCTGCCTTAACATAAGGAGAGAAATAAGGGAAAAATAATAAGAAGAAACTTTCTGACCCATATCTGCAGGTAGCATGACTAAGAAGACATGCACTGACATTCATAATGTACTCTTGTAGCAGTGTTGGAAAAGTACAGAAAATACTTATGAATTATCACATGGGATGAAAGGAATATCTACATGTACCCTGTTAGTGAGCTCAACGTTTTTTAAACATTAGCGTGGCACATTCATCCACGGAGTCTCCCAACAATGATCAGACAATGCATTTTCTGTAAAGCTCAGATCTTGTTTTAACTCAAAACTGCTCTTGTTACTTCACACTACAATCATGCCAAGGTTACTTTAAACCATCTGGGAATCTACTCCCATCTGTTTTGTACTGGCGGGGGACAGAACCGGCAACCCATACCTTCTGACGGATGGCCTGGCGGCGCTGGCTGGCCTCAGTGCGCTGAGTGGCGGTGGTCATGCGCTCCTTCTTGGCACTCTGCTGGCCTTTGATCAGGTCCAGGGGCAGGGAGGACATTCCATAGGCCTGCACCGACACAAGTGAATGTTAAGGTAGGGTCAAGTCAACTGTGCTAATATCATCACCACGACATTTAACCCCACTTTGAAGTACCAAAGCAAGGTCCTGAAAGTCCATACAATGGGATCCAGCAGTCAAGGATTCATCAAGCAACAGCGACCCTTTGCCAATCTGAGAAATGAGGGGGAGGGCTGAATGGGAGTTTCCATCTATGGCTGTGGCTGTGCAGTGCCCAGTGTACATTGGCAGCTGTCACAGCTGTTCCAAAGCTACCTCTGTAGCTACCTCTGTAGTGGTCACAAGCAAAGAGAACATGGTGCTTATTACTACACCATATCTGAATGGGATATAGAATGTAAAGCAGTTCCCACATGATAAGGACTGCCAATAAGTAAAGTTATGCAGAGAAACTCATCCCCTCTAATTTCCAGTGCTCTGATCTTGAGTGCCAGGTGAGTGAGACATTCCTTGTGGTGGTGCAATACAAGTGGGAGAGTGAGAATTTCAAGGGTAAGGTTTGCAGTCCTCCTGTGGGCAAACTGGAAGTGGACATGTGGGGGACACTACGTTGAAAAATGGGATTATAGAAAAATTATTTATTTGGCAAGTATGAAAGCTATGTTCATGAAATGTTGTACACAAAACATACACAATGTAAGGAATATTCAGACCAAATTGTATTGTTTCAAATTGATTTGTTAGTGTGTTATAATTGAATCACTGAAAAACACTCAGGGGTGATTTTGCACAAGAAAGTAAAGTGACTTAGGATAAAGATAGTGTGTTGAATTTTTTACTGTACATTTCTGAATGTATGTAGCATACAATAGAACCAGTAAGTAAACTGTAGCTTGGTAACTTTATTTTAATATATAAGTTTAATTTCATCATGCCGGGAGTGTGTTTTGGTGCTGAAAGTTCCACTTGTCTCCAGACAAATTTCTAAGTGTTGATGATACATTTTTTACATCCTATTGTGTAATATAGACCTTCTTCTTTGTTTACAATGATTGGTAATCATTAAGAAAATTGAATACAGGTATTTGGTAGAGTGTGCAAGATCACCCCCTGTGTTTTTTTCAGTGATTCAATTATAACACACTAACAAATCAATTTGGAACAATACAATTTGGTCTGAATATACCTTACATTGTGTATGTTTTATGTACAAAATTTCATGAACATAGCTTTCATACTTGCCGAATAAATAATTTTTTTCTATAATCCCATTTTTCAACGTAGTGTCCCCCCCTTAAGGTACACAGACCATAAGATGTCTCTTTACAGTCAAGGATCCCATTCAAAAGGAAGATTCATGTTCAGTGGCTGGGAGCAGCTACAGGTAATGAGTCCTTGAGACAAGTCTAAATAACACTCGTCAAGAGAGTTGACAGCAGTGTCGTCTTCTGAAGATTGATTTAGCAAAGAAGAGGTCATCTCACCAAGTACATGATGATGGCCAGCATTCCTATCAGACTGAAGATGCTGATGACAAATGACAGGGCATCTTCTCCTCCTGAAAACAAAAAAAAAGGGAATACTGCAAATAAACACTTCCTTTGGAACAATAATGGAATGATGTTATATGTGCAAGCTAAACAAATATATCCACTCAATTCACACCTAGCTGGTAAGAGCTCGATAATATTCTAGATAAATGCAAAATTAGTACATGGAAAAACAGCAATGCTCATCAGACAAATAGATACTTTTCCCATCAACACATAGACACTGGGCAACTGCATCTGAAACTCTGTCAATGCAGAATTGTGGGAGGAAGGATGGATAGATGGATGGATGGTGTTTTACAGCCTATCAGCCTCCGTAGGCCATATAAGACCATTAAGCACGAAAATCACTTGAACAGTATAGAGTAAAAGCAAATCAAGTCAAGGTGTCCTTAGTTATTCGCCTCTTACGAATCACGTAGGAAGACGCGGTGGGTCAATTCTTACCCCGAACCCACAGGGGGATGGATGGATGGTGTTTTACGGCCTATCAGCCTTTCCCACAGGGGGGATTGTGGGAGGAAAGGGCATGGGGAACATAAAAAGCAAGAGGACTAAGCCAGGAAAATATAATGAGAATCAAGAGAATGAGAAACTGGAACCATACAAGGAGTAATATAAAGAAAATGGTTGTAGCAGGAGCAGGAGCAGGAGCAGGAGCAGGAGCAGGAAGAGAAGATTTGAGAAATTGAATCAAGAGCATAAGGAGCTGCATTTTGAAAAGCAAAGAGAGCTGCAGATAAAAGACCAGAAACAGGAGTTGAAGCTTGAGAGAAAGTGGAGGAGGAGAAAAAGCTGAAGAAGAAAGGAGAGAGAAAAAACGGCAGATGGAGAGGAAGGGCAAGAAAGAGGAAGAGAAGGCAGACAGAGTAGAAGGGCAAGAAAGAGGAAGAGAAGGCAGACAGAGTAGAAGGACAAGAAAGAGGAAGAGAAGGCAGACAGAGTAGAAGGGCAAGAAAGAGGAAGAGAAGGCAGACAGAGTAGAAGGGCAAGAAAGAGGAAGAGAAGGCAGACATAGTAGAAGGGCAAGAAAGAGGAAGAGAAGGCAAACAGAGTAGAAGGGCAAGAAAGAGGAAGAGAAGGCAAACAGAGTAGAAGGACAAGAAAGAGGAAGAGAAGGCAGACAGAGTAGAAGGACAAGAAAGAGGAAGAGAAGGCAGACAGAGTAGAAGGGCAAGAAAGAGGAAGAGAAGGCAGACAGAGTAGAAGGGCAAGAAAGAGGAAGAGAAGGCAGACAGAGTAGAAGGGCAAGAAAGAGGAAGAGAAGGCAGACAGAGTAGAAGGGCAAGAAAGAGGAAGAGAAGGCAGACAGAGTAGAAGGGAAGAAAGAGAAAGGGAAGACAGACAGAGTAGAAGGACAAGAAAGAGATAAAAGAATTGCGCAGAAGGAAGGAAAATATTATTGTTTTCGTTTTATTTTCCAAGTTCTGTCATCCTCTACCATTGGTTGCCAGGTCCTTGAAGAGTGCTTCAATCTTCTTCCACTCGGTGCCGTTGACGCTGGGTCCCTGCTTGGTCGGCACAAAGGCTCTGTGGCAGCAGGAAGCACAGATCAGGCACAGGTCACTCTACCAGGAACAAGTCAATTCAAATCATTGTGTCTTGGGGGATGAGCCATCACAAACAGGTCTGTCATGAATAAATACTCTGGATTTGTCCATGGATTTGTGTGTTCACGATGGTTCTTAAATCATTCTACTATTCTTGACCTTGACCTTTATATGACCTTGACCTTCAGGTGACCTTCAAGGTCAAGGTCAAACAAATAAACCTAGCAATGACATCATACACTAAGAAATGCTTTACACATTTTTCCTACCAAAATACATGTGACCTTGACCCAAGGTCAAGGCCATCCAAGGTCATGCAACACAAAGCTGTTAATTCAAGACATAGGAAGCGCAATGGTGCTTATTGGCACTTTCTACCATGAGATATGGTCACTTTTAGTGGTTCACTACCCCATTTTGGTCACATTTCATAAGGGTTAAAGTGACCTTGACCTTGATGATATGTGACCAAATGTGTCTCATGATGAAAGTATAACATGTATACTACACTGTTATGAAGTTTGGAAGAGTTATCTTCCATAGTTCAGGGTCAAGGTCACTTCAAAATATGTATACAATCCAACTTTGAAGAGCTCCTGTGACCTTGACCTTGAAGCAAGGTCAATCAAACTGGTATCAAAAGATAGGGCTTACTCTGCCCTATAAACCATATAGAGGTCAGGTATCCAATCTCAAAAACTTCAGAGAAAGTTTGGACAAGAAGGGCAAAGCCCATACGACTCACATGCTTGACCTTGACCTTTATATGACCTTGACCTTCAGGTGACCTTCAAGGTCAAGGTCAAACAACTAAACCTACCAATGACATCATACACGAAGAAATGCTTTACACATTTTTCCTACCAAAATACATGTGACCTTGACCCAAGGTCAAGGTCATCCAAGGTCATGCAACACAAAGCTGTTCATTCAAGACATAGGAAGCACAATGGTGCTTATTGGCACTTTCTACCATGAGATATAGTCACTTTTAGTGGTTCACTACCCCATTTTGGTCACATTTCATAAGGGTCAAAGTGACCTTGACCTTGATGATATGTGAACAAATGTGTCTCATGATGAAAGTATAACATGTGCCCCACATAATTATTAAGTTTGAAACAGTTATCTTCCATAGTTCAGGGTCAAGGTCACTTCAAAATATGTATACAATCCAACTTTGAAGACCTCCTGTGACCTTGACCTTGAAGCAAGGTCAACCAAACTGGTATCAAAAGATAGGGCTTGCTTTGACCTATATACCACTTGTAGCTAAGGTCGCCATTCTCAATAACGTGGGAGAAAATTGGGAAAATGTGAAAAATGACTGTTTTTGAGACCACATTTATGGCTCCTGTGACCTTGACCTTGAAGCAAGGTCAAGTCACTATGTATATTTTTTGAGGCCTTGTCATCATACACCATCATGCCACATTTGGTGTTGATAGACTTAATAGTCTCCGAGAAAAATCCAACGTTTAAGTTTTTTACGGACGGACGGACGCCAGCCCGGACGGACGGACGGACGGACGGACGCCCGGACGGACGGACGACACGGCTCAGTACATAGACTCACTTTTGCTTCGCATGTGAGTCAAAAATGTGAAAAATGTCTGTTTTTTAAACACTGTCAACAAAAGCAAAGGCAAAAATAACAACAACGACAATAATTGCAACAGCTTCAACTACTACAGCCAGCATCATGCCCACATCTGTTGACTGTTGGCTATGCCACAACCAGTGATGCAAGCTTTAACATATGATGTCCCGTGCTGCAGAACTCCCTCCCAGCCCTTTCTCTCCACACTATGCTCCCCTTGCCATCCAGCAGTGGTCTGGGCTGGCTTTCCTGCTTTCCCACTCAACTCATTGTTGTCAACACACATCAACATCAGCAATCATTTCCCAAAGGTCCTCATTCCTCACTTGACTACTTTAAAACAATGACTCAGCTGAGGAAAACGTGAGAGGAAGCAGCCAGGGGTTAGCCGAGAGCTAGGTGGGTTTGGGAATGGCAAAAAAGGGCAGAGAAAGGCAGTATTGGACATGACAGGTTCAAACTATCCCAACACCCAAACTCACCCAATGAGAAGCAGGGTGGCAGCGATGAGGACGAAGACGATGAGGTACTTCAAGGCAGAGCAACAGCGCTGTGGGAGAGGAAGAAGGACATTGCCCAATCAGTATTGGCTGGAAGTGCAGCTGAGATCAGTCAACCAGATGTATTTGTTTCTTTACGATGTACTTAGGATGGAATCTCTGCCTGTTAAGTCTATGTTTCTTTCAAAATCACATCACCAGCAATGACATAATTTTACTGATTAATATGGCAAGGGGCCATGATGAAAAATGTAGCACAAATACAACATTATGTGATCAGTGTGAAACAGTAGAAGAACTACACAGTACACACTCCCAGGATTTCACGCAACCCCAGCAATTCCACTCCTTTACCATATATCAGTTTCATGTGCACTCACTCTCACAATAAATTAACCATCTCTACTTTCTAGCCAATCTTACTAAAGCCGAAACATATGGAACATAGACCTAAATCCACCGCTGGCAAAAACAAGCATCAGGTCAGTGTTTGGGAGGGCAATACTCACAGATTTGCAGGGGATGTCGTCCTCTTTCTCCTCGTAGAAGAAGTACATGAATGGCAGAAGGATGAAGAGACAGAAGGTGATCAGTCCATACAGTGCTGAAAAGAAAGTTGTGTATTTCAGTAGGATAACAGATAGATAAACAAGAAGGGCAAAGACCACACGACTCACATGCCTTGTTTACTGACCAATTTGGTCACATTTCATACAGGTCAAAGTGACCTTGACCTTGATGATGTGACCAAATGTGGCTCATGATGAAAATATGACACGTGCCCCAACCAATTATGAAGTTTGAAACAGTTATCTTTCATAGTTCAAGGTCAAGGTCACTTCACAATATGTATACAATCAACTTTGAAGAGCTCATGTGACCTTGACCTTGAATTAAGGTCAACCAAACTGGTATCAAAAGATAGAGCTTACTTTGCCCTATATACCAAATATAGGTCAGGTATCCAATATAAAAAACTTCAGAGAAAATTGGGAAAATGTGAAAAATGGCTGTTTTTAGACAACATTTATGGCCCCTGCGACCTTGACCTTGAAGCAAGGTCGAGTCACTGTGTATGTTTTTTGAGGCCTTGTCATCATACACTATCATGCCACATTTGGTGTTAATAGATTTAATAGTGTCCGAGAAAAGTCAAACGTTAAAGTTTTTTACGGACGACAGGACGCCCGGACGCCCGCACGGACGAACGACACGGGTGAGTACATAGACTCACTTTTGCTTTGCATGTGAGTCAAAAACATTATTCTTGCATGTTCATTTGCTTTGATGATGACAATTCAGTCCTCCGAGGGCTGAGGGAAAACAGCAGATTTGTGGGTGCACACATGGCTAATGAGGCCAATCTGCACATGGAAGGTTCTAGGACAACGATAGCAGGAAATGGTGGCTGGCAGCTGTGGGTTGCTAGCTCTGACTTCCTAGCCAGCCAATTTCACTCAGCTGCTGTTGTTCTATTGGCCTGGCATGTCAGAACTCAGAGAGCTCTGGTAGATGAAGGAGCATCAGCAGGCTCTGTCCCGAGCAGTCTCCGCCCAGGGGCTAAGGTTGATGTGCAAGGCCTTTAGGGAAGACTTCAAGGAGTCCTTTCAGCACTTCCTTTGGTCTCTCGGGGAGCTTTTGCTCTGCTGTAGCTTGCGGTGAATGTACCTCTTAGGCAGCCAGCATTCTGGTATGTAAGCTACATGGTCTGCCCATCTTAGCTGCCTGCATCAGGATGGCGTAAATGCTGGGCAGACCCACATAAGCAAGGACTTCTGTGTCTAGGATCCTGTTCTGCCACTTGATGGCCAGAAGTCTTCCAGAGTAGGTGGTGTGGAAGTGGTTTAGCCTGTTGACATGGCACTGATATGCATGTACAGTCCATGTTCTGCATGCATACAGCAGTGAGGGTAAGACAATTGCCAGATATATATCTTCAGCTTTGTCTGAAGACTGATGCCGCTTCAATTCCTATGTTAACAAACAAACTCACGAACACACTCTGTCTGTCTGTCTGTCTGTCTGTCTGTCTGTCTGTCCGTCTCTCTCTCTCTAAATATCCTGAGGATCGCAATGCTCTCACGACAATACAATTCTTTCTTTCTAAAGGTTATTCACCACCAATACAAATTTATGCATTTGATTGCAAGGCACTCTGCCTAAACACATTGTGAATGTACAACAAAACTGTTTAAATCTGTACACTCATTCTCATCACTCCTCACTGTTCATTCTCATCACTCATCACTGTTCATTCTCATCACTCCTCACTGTCAAATCAGTACACTCATTCTCATCACTCCTCACTGTCAAATCAGTACACTCATTCTCATCACTCCTCACTGTCAAATCAGTACACTCATTCTCATCACTCATCACTGTCAAATCAGTACACTCATTCTCATCACTCATCACTGTCAAATCAGTACACTCATTCTCATCACTCATCACTGTCAAATCAGTACACTCATTCTCATCACTCATCACTGTCAAATCAGTACACTCATTCTCATCACTCATCACTGTCAAATCAGTACACTCATTCTCATCACTCATCACTGTCAAATCAGTACACTCATTCTCATTACTCATCACTGTCAAATCAGTACACTCATTCTCATTACTCATCACTGTCAAATCAGTACACTCATTCTCATCACTCATCACTGTCAAATCAGTACACTCATTCTCATCACTCATCACTGTCAAATCAGTACACTCATTCTCATCACTCATCACTGTCAAATCAGTACACTCATTCTCATCACTCATCACTGTCAAATCAGTACACTCATTCTCATCACTCATCACTGTCAAATCAGTACACTCATTCTCATCACTCATCACTGTCAAATCAGTACACTCATTCTCATCACTCATCACTGTCAAATCAGTACACTCATTCTCATCACTCATCACTGTCAAATCAGTACACTCATTTTCATCACTCCTCACTGTCAAATCAGTACACTCATTCTCATCACTCATCACTGTCAAATCAGTACACTCATTCTCATCACTCCTCACTGTCAAATCAGTACACTCATTCTCATCACTCCTCACAGTCAAATCAGTACATTCATTCTCATCACTCATCACTGTCAAATCAGTACACTCATTCTCATCACTCCTCACAGTCAAATCAGTACACTCATTCTCATCACTCCTCACAGTCAAATCAGTACACTCATTCTCATCACTCATCACTGTCAAATCAGTACACTCATTCTCATCACTCCTCACAGTCAAATCAGTACACTCATTCTCATCACTCATCACTGTCAAATCAGTACACTCATTCTCATCACTGTCAAATCAGTACACTCATTTTCATCACTCCTCACTGTCAAATCAGTACACTCATTCTCATCACTCCTCACTGTCAAATCAGTACACTCATTCTCATCACTCATCACTGTCAAATCAGTACACTCATTTTCATCACTCCTCACTGTCAAATCAGTACACTCATTTTCATCACTCCTCACTGTTTAATCAGTACACTCATTCTCATCACTCATCACTGTCAAATCAGTACACTCATTTTCATCACTCCTCACTGTCAAATCAGTACACTCATTCTCATCACTCCTCACTGTCAAATCAGTACACTCATTCTCATCACTCCTCACTGTTAAATCAGTACACTCATTCTCATTACTCATCACTGTCAAATCAGTACACTCATTCTCATCACTCATCACTGTCAAATCAGTACACTCATTCTCATCACTCATCACTGTCAAATCAGTACACTCATTCTCATCACTCCTCACTGTCAAATCAGTACACTCATTCTCATCACTCCTCACTGTCAAATCAGTACACTCATTCTCATCATTCATCACTGTTAAATCAGTACACTCATTTTCATCACTCCTCACTGTTAAATCAGTACACTCATTTTCATCACTCCTCACTGTTAAATCAGTACACTTGTTCTCATCACTCATCACTGTTAAATCAGTACACTCATTCTCATCACTCCTCACTGCTAAATCAGTACACTCATTCTCATCACTCCTCACTGACAAATCAGTACACTCATTCTCATCACTCATCACTGTCAAATCAGTACACTCATTTTCATCACTCCTCACTGTTAAATCAGTACACTCATTCTCATCACTCCTCACTGTTAAATCAGTACACTCGTTCTCATCGCTCATCACTGAGCCAGTGCATTGAAACTGTGACTGTTTTCACTGCATTTCTGCAGAAAGAAGCATCAACACCCTGACACTACATATGATACAAATGTTTACAAGGAACAGAAGGCGAATCTTCAGCCATGGCACTTACTGTAGTAGCCATTGAGAACAGTGGTTTCAACATCCGCTCGAACTTCTGAGTTATTTGCCCAGTCCTGAAAAAAAAGTTTAAAACAACTTTGGAATACAGTTTCATATGGTATTGAAAATTTCATTGTTGTCACGAGTTAAACTCACATTCCAATAAAAAATTGCTCGCGTCTGTGGTACACACACACACACACACACACACACACACACAAACACACACACATACACACACGAGAGCATATCACACTTTAACACAGCTCAGGCTCTAGTGAAACAGTCAGCAGTCATCAAAGCAGACACCAGCAACATTTGAAATGTTATGTTTGCTTTCAGCTCACTTGCAAAAGCAATGACCTTTAAGATGCTAAACAACAGTTTGTGGGGAAATACACATGTAAGTTTCACACCTGCAAATAGTGAAAGTTTCTGATCCATTAGCACGATCAGATTAGCAGTACATGCCGTGCATGTTTTCTTGAACTGCGCCGTATTGCATCAATCCGTCAATACCTTTCAGACACTACCTGCGCTAGGCTAGTAACTGCCAGGATCACGTCAAGACTGGATTACTGCAATTCAGTCCTGGCGAGTCTTCCGGCAGAACAACTAAACTGTCTGCAATGCCAATGAGTTCAAAACAGTGCGGCACGAATGGTTCTTATGAAGGGCAAGCGCGATCATGTGACACCCCTCCTGAAACATCTACACTGGCTTCCCGTTAATATCCGCTGCCAGTACAAAATTGCTGTTTTGGCATACCGTCATTTTGATTCAACCCTTCCGGCGCATCTTTTGGCCTTCCTTTGTACCTATCACCTTTCCCGTTCTCTCCGCTCATCAAGTGAAAAGCTTCTGAAAATTCCAAAGCATAGTACCAAGTCTTTGGGAGAGCGTAGTTTCAGTTTCATTGCCCCTAGTGTCTGGAATTCCCTGCCGGGTGGCCTACGTGATGCACCAACTATGTCCATTTTTAAATCTCAGTTAAAAACCCGTATGTTTCGTCTGGCTTTTCTGTAACCTCCTACTTTTTTTTCAAGTCCTAGTATGATAGTCGTACGAGTGTTGTGCTAGGTAGTATGACTGATGAGTAACTACACGTAAATGTGGCTATGCCCGCGCATTGAGTTCTTGCAAGAAATGCGCGTTATAAATGCTATTTTTTATTATTATTATTATTATCATTATTAAGTATTTCTTATTCCATTAACATTACACCTCATTATATTTAACAATAAGTGGGCTGAGCCTGCTATACTTGCCATGCCCAATTCACAGGTGGGTAAAATGACAGAAAAGAGAGGGAGAGAGGAGTATGGAAGCAGATGATAGTGGGCTTTGCCTGCTACCCGGCTCTCCTCCTCCTTTCTTCACACTCTGCTGAGATTTTTCTCCTCCTCCTTTTTTATGGACAGTCACTGTGAAATTTTGGGAGATGTTGCTCACTGCCCTCTTGTGACCAGCCTCTTGCCTGGGTGCTTGCTGCATAGAGTGAGCTGCCTACCCAACCCACTGGCCCCTTTCTTTTCTACACCCCCACCCCACCCCCCACCTCCATCAGTGGGAATGTGCTTTAAGTGCAGAGATGGACAGGGGTCATCTTTATTGAGAGGGACAAGTAAGCACACCTCTCTCTGCCCTCAGTATCCTCCTCTCTCCTAGGCAGGACAGATAAGCACGCCTCTCTCTGCCCTCAGCATCCTTACCTCTACCACACTTACCACTCCTGGGGCCAAACTCCACTCATGCAAGGACTGGCATCACCTAACAGCCTAATGCTGGCCAACACTTGAAGAAAAACTGAAAAAAGGCCCCTGATGTTGCTACCGCAAAGGTAGATCAATAGCCTATAACCTTCCTTATGGCACCTAGATTTTGTGTGTCTAATTTGCATCCAGCAGCTTAAGTGGAATGGGAATACATAGCGAAGAAACAAACACACACACACACACACACACACACACACACACACACACACATGTATTCAGCCTATATTTATCAAGACTCATGAATGAACAAACATATACTCCATGAAAGACATTATGTTCAAGGATATATACAATCCCTTTCCTTCATTCACATCTCTTCCATCCCCTTTGTTGACCTCTGACCTTGAACTCTCCCTCAGGGGTCTTCATGAAGGATACCATGAAGATGTCCACTGGGACCAAGGCAGAGGTTAGCAGGGTCACGGTCATGGCACAGATTGCAGCCAGGGTTGTGGACAGCTCACTGTCATACTTGCTCATAAAGTAGCGAATATATCCTGCTGAGAACAGGAAGGCCAACTGCAGAAGAAAGAAAATTTTCCATGATCAGGATGGACATGGATGGATGGACAGTGTTTTATGGCCTATCAGCCTTGTAGGCTATGTAAGGCCATTTAGCACGAAAATCACTAGAACAGTTCAGAGTAAACGCAAATCAAGTCACGGTGGACATCCCTAGTTATTCGCCACTTACGAATCGCGTAGGGAGACGCAGTGGGTCAATTCTTACCCTGAACCCACAGGGGGACCATGATCAGGAGAAACAAAAGCGGAAAAATAAGATTGTGATCTATAGTTTTTTTTTAATGAACAGTTTAAAACAAATGGCGAATGCCAATCACACATCAAGAGCAAGTAAGATGTGGGATTATTTTTTAAAAGTGATTCTTGTATCTTAAGAAGGACTTGCTATTTACTATACCCAGGCTCAGAATAACGAGAACATTTTAAATTAGCTATTGATGATTTTTAATGCATAAAAATCCGCCACTGTTGTCCCTCTAATTCATAAGTAAATCTGATAAGAATTAAGACTGGTTCTTTTGTTAATCTTGCACAGTTTGTCATTACACATAGAAACAACTATCCAAAAATATTGGGCCATCAATGTTTCAGTATTATTAGTAAGCTCCTTACTTGGGATTGATGGCAAAGCCCTAAATGTCAAGAATAAATCATTCATGTGTAACAAATGGAAGTTCGTCTCAGGTCGCTTCCGAAAATTTAACAACTTGAACAAGTCATCCCGTCTTGCCATAATCACGAATGAAGAAGAATGTCATCCGCGCAAGTTAATCCAAGCAGCAAGATTCTGTCTCTTAAAGTGCATTAGTGTTTTATTATTCCTGCATTGATTGATCGCACTAGTGCTTCAGCCAGTTCAGGAAGGTGTATTCTGTCACAGTTCAAGTGCAAGCCATTTCTACTCCCCACTAGATTTATAAACATTCTTTTGCCGTTAGGACCACTGACTGTATTCGGCCTGGCATCTCTGCCAAATATACTAATGCAGCGAACTAATCATTGCCGCCTATAATTTTCCATGAGCTAATCATCTGAAACGCATTGATCAATGATGATTGTTATTAAGTGACTAACTCACTAAGTCGTTTGCACCGTCGATTTTCGTGGATCACCCAACGGCAACCCTGATTTCGATGAAGTCAACATAGAAAATATACAGAATAACACATGAACACGTTAAGAATACTTTTTAGATTTCCCGAAGCAAAGATACAACACTCACAACAATCACAACAACGAAGGGTATCCATCCCGCAGCAATGACGAAGGCTGGGATCGCCATGATTGTTGTTTTCGTTTTGAGGTTATGATCACATGATACGTTTGGAAGTGATCTCCCCTGTCTGTGGCAAATCTGGCGCCAATTTCGTGCATGGTGTCTGTGGAGTTGATTTGAAAACAAGATGGATTTCTCGAAAAAGCGTGATCAAAAGGCTCAGAAACAGAAGGCAAAGGAGGAAATTAAGTCTAATGATGTGCTTCAGTTTTATTCAGTACCACCAACGGATACCATTTCTCTTCAACAGTTCGAGGAGTATGCGGTCGAACGCCTGAAAGGTATTGATACTATATATATATAATCGCCATACTATATCAGTATCTATACATGTATGTACTATGTAGTATGTTTAGCCTTTAGGCTTTTATCACTGGTACTGATATCCGTATCATTTATTTTAATCATGCTCATAGTTATAGTGTGTATATATATGCTCAGATCTGATTTGTCGATCTTGAACACGTGAAGACGCGTATATCATCTTAATACAAATGAAAGAAAAGAAAAGCCGACGTTGTCGTTGATGTTCGGCCTGTCCAAATCCGAATTTCACTACGATAATCATAATGTTGACAAAGACTAGTGATAAGTTATAACTACTAACCAGTGGGACCATATTTTTTTTCAGTTTTGAAAGCCATGGACACCGCTGGTGTGAAGTTTTTGAAAGGATCGGATGATTACAACAAATACCTGGAGAACGAAATCAAGAACACAAAACTCGATGGTTTACTAAGGGTGAGTTGACATTTTTCGCCTTGTTTAAGTAAATGATGGTGTAAATGTTTGGTGGTCGTTATTTTGGTTGCGTGCGTGCGTGCTTGTGTGTGTGTGCGTGCCTGCGTGTGTGTGTGTGTGTGTGTGTGTGTGTGTGTGTGTGTGTGTGAGAGAGAGAGAGAGAGAGAGAGAGAGAGAGAGAGAGAGAGAGAGAGATTGTTTCCATGCAAGGTGATGAGTAAAGAGTAAATACAGCACTGCCTTTCAAATTTCTATAAGCCTAAATGTATTTAGCCAGTCTCTGGGTTTTTTTCTTGCTGAAATGTCAGTGGTGCAAGACACCAATCTGTTTGCAACAGAAATGATAAGCCATGCATTTTAATCTCAATTGTTTTACGGCAATGTATCTTTAATGTCCTAGATGCAGTGTCAAAAGAAGTGACACTTTGGGTTATTTGCAGACACTATCCTCCAATAGATGCCACAAGTTACTTGACTTTCTGGGTTGGCGTTCTTTGTTTTTGTTTGCCTACTTTAGTCAATGTTCAATGTGTAAGTGAACCTTTGTTGTGTATTTTTAATTCACAGGCAACTGAAAATCCAGTCTGGAAAATTGATCACATTTCTCACTTCATTCTGCGGCTTGCATACTGTAGATCGTAAGTAAGATCATCAAGTAAAAGTGTGTTGCAAATGCTCTTTTCTAAAGTAAACTATTACCTTAGAGTAAGATTAGTGGGAAGTAACCAAGAGCTCTTCATTGGCAGAAGTGACAATGATCAAAAGAAAATTTAATTATGTAGAAATCAAGAGAACTGAGAAGAGACAGTTTTGGGGCTGCTCAAAGGATTCCAGACGTAAATATTACCTGGTAAGGGTAAGGATGATCATGCTGGAGACTGGAATTGGAAAGAGTTGGAGGTTAAGTGGGTGCCAGGATGTGGCAGACTGGGTGTATAGGGCTGAGGGATCAGTAGGCAGGGATGGGGAATGGCGGGATGGGGAATGGCGGTATGGGTTCTGGGGCAGACGGATACAGGGAGAATTAAGGAGGTTCGGATATGATTTGTCGTAGGATAAACTAAGGCTGGTATTGGGGTGGTGAGATGACCAGTCATGGAGCTGAGAGATGGGTATGTGGTGGTTTGAATAACTCAAAGAGTGACAGAAGCTGAGAAGGGGAAATGTGCATGCATGCATGCATGTGTGTACACTTGCGTGTGTGTGTGTGTGTGTGTCTGTGTGTGTGTGTGTGTGTCTGTGTGTGTGTGTGTGTGTGTGTGTGTGTGAGAGAGAGAGAGAGCATGTGCATGCTGGGGTGGGTTAGGGGTGGATGCATTTGCACATGGATGTATGTTGTCCTATCTGCCTCAAGGCGTCAAGCAGGTCAGTCATCATGCCAGTCATAGCCATCAGAAATGACTTGCTGTGAAAACATGCTTCACCAGCATGGATTTTATAGTTGAACTTAAAAAACCCTCACACACTGCCTTTTGACATGGCTACTGCTTTCTTGCACTATTTCCTCTTAACTGTTCCTATTAATCATTTAATGGCTTTTGATTATTAAAAAACAAAACAAAAAAGCTTTCTACTTATTGGATGATGATAAGTTGTTTGTATGCCATGGTGAAAATAATGTAAGGTTTCACGAACCGTGGAAACTTTTTGATAACAGCAGTTATAATACTTATATATGCATCCAAAACTGGGGACTAAGTTCATGTCTTTTGTCTGTGGGTTTGTGCTGGAATGACTTTTCTGTGTGTTTGAACAGGAATAATATGTCTTTGCATCTTTGTACATGGATGAATTGTCTGTGTGTGTTTGTACAGGAATGAATTGTCTGTGTGTGTTTGTACAGGAATAATGTCTTTGCATCTTTGTACAGGGATGAATTGTCTGTGTGTGTTTGTACAGGAATGAATTGTCTGTGTGTGTTTGTACAGGAATAATGTCTTAGTATCTTTGTACAGAGATGAATTGTCTGTGTCAGTGTGTGTGTTTGTACAGGAATGAATTGTCTGTGTGTGTTTGTACAGGAATAATATGTCTGTATCTTTGTACAGGGATGAATTTTCTGTGTGTGTTTGTACAGGAATAAATTGTCTGTGTGTGTGTTTGTACAGGAGTGAATTTAGTGTCTTTGTACAGGAATGAATTGTCTGTGTGTGTTTGTACAGGAATAATAATTCTTTGTATCTTTGTAGAGGGATGAATTGTCTCTGTGTGTTTGTACAGGAATGAATTGTCTGTGGGTTTGTCCAGGAATGAATTATCTGTGTGTGTTTGTACAGGAATGAACTGTCTATGTGTGTTTGTACAAGAATGAACTGTCTGTGTGTACAGGAATGAACTGTCTATGTGTGTTTGTACAAGAATGAATTTAGTGTCTTTGTACAGAAATGAATTGTCTTTGTGTTTGTACAGGAATGAATTGTCTGTGTGTGTTTGTACAGGAATGAACTGTCTGTGTGTGTTTGTACAAGAATGAACTGTCTGTGTTTGTACAGGAATGAATTGTCTGTGTGCTTGTAGTTGTACAGGAATGAATTGTCTGTGTGTGTTTGTACAGGAATGGACTGTTTATGTGTGTTTGTACAGGAATGAACTGTCTGTGTGTATTTGTACAGGAATAAACTGTCTGTTTGTTTGTACAGAAATGAACTGTGTGTGTTTGCACAGGAATAAACTGTCTTTGTAGAGAGGAACTGAGGAGATGGTTCCTGCTTCAAGAGCTGGACCTTTTCCGATTTCGATTCCTGAGGGCCACACATGACAACAAGCAAAAATTCATCGAGGACAACAACCTCCAATACAAGCCTGTGAGAATATTTTTCCAGTATTGAAAATTTGCATGATTTTCTTTTTAATGATGCGTGGTTCAATCATCCACTACAGCTCTGCTATATATAGCCTCAGTGCTGTAGTAAAAACAGAGCACTGTGACATTTCTATAAATATAGCCTCAGTGCTGTAGTAGAAACAGCACTGACATTTCTATAAATATAGCCTCAGTGCTGTAGTAGAAACAGAGCATGGTGACATTTCTATAAAAGTTCATTTCACTTTGTGATGTTTCTTTTCTTTATCATACATTAGTGGCTGAACTGATGTTTGCAAATGATGAATTAAATAAGAAATATCTAACATTAAAAAAAATCTTAATAGAGATCATGCTTCAATGAGGAATAAAATTACAACTGGCTTTTGTATTTTTTGTTTCATGTCTGCATGTTCAACAATGCTATGTCTGTGAAGAAGTATGGAAAGATGTGACCTTGTGCATTAATAAGTGCATATGTGCTTCCAGTGTGTGCGTGCACGTGTGCATGTGTGTGCCTGCACTTTGGAGTGTGCATGAATGATGCGCACATTTATGAATTTGTTGGACAGTGGCACTTTCTATTCCATGGACATGTGCAGATAGAGAGGGAGGAGAAGGAAGAGCTTCGAGAGCTCCTGCTGACATGTGAAAGGCGAGGCACCAGCGTCTTTGATAGAACCGACTACTACAAGGTAAGGGGACATTCCACAGCCAGCTCTGCTCTCACAGGGACATAATTGGGCAACCCCCCCACACCCCCCCCCCATCCCCCCTAAAAAATTTGTGGTTACAGTAACCCGACCAACCCCATGTTTTCTTGCCAACCCTAAACTGTTTTTTTATTGTGAAAAGTAAACAAAAGAACAAAGACAGAAATTGATGGTAAACAACAAACTGCATGACGTCCCATCTTTCCTGCACCATGAGCACTAGGAAATCCACTGTTTACATTTGAAAAAGTGTTTTCAGCAAAATAGAAACTTGAAATATGTTCAATTTGGCCTCTTCAAAAACAGAAAATTTTCATTTTAAAAAAGTTCAGGGTGACCTACCGACCCACTTTTTTGTGTGTGCCATGTAACTAGTGCAACCACAACTTTTTCTTCTTTGTTTTTTTTGGGGGGTGGGGGTGGGGGGGTTGCTTTATGGATATTTTTCATAAGTCATGATGCCATCAGCTTTTGTGAAGAAATATAGCAACAAAGCATTATATGATCTTTCAAACATGTTTTGTTGCAGGCACATTTAAATTTTAGATTTTCTTTTCCAATTAAAATTGACTGGATGATGTTAATTGCTACCATTGTTTATAATTGTCACCACCATTGTTGTTCAGTGCAATCTAATCATCCTGTACTGCCACATGCAGTATATGTGGAATCATAATATCAAACTAAAAATCCACACTTTTGCCATGACTTTGCACATGTACCAAAATCATATCTCTTTTCATATCTGAATGAGACTATCAAAATACCAAGTTGTTTTAATCTTGCTGTGCATCATCCAGGAACATCTTAACATGGCAATTTTCATCATGTTCTTTACTTGGGCTGCTCAGATCACTGTCAAATTCTCTGTGCAGGCGTTTGCCATTTGTATGTTGTGCTGTGTCCTGATGTAAGGGCTTCTATGGCGGGGTGGTTAGAGAGTTTGATCCGGAGTTCCTGTGGCTGGTGGGTGTGCTGTTCCAAGCTGCACGGATCCTGGAGTTGCATGCTTGGGCAAGGTGCTTCACCCACACTGCCCCTCCTACCCAGGGCAAGGTGCTTCACCCACACTGCCCCTCCTACCCAGGCAGACCTGCCAACCCACCATCATGCCAAAGAGTAGCATCCAGAGCTATTTGGAGTAGCATTGAAGAAATAGGCGTAGCGGAGGTTGGGGGGGGGGGGGGGGGGAGGCGGCGCGATAAGCTGAACCGGCGGCGTGAAAGCGGGGGGGGGGGGGGGGGGGGGGGAAGGGGAAAAGATAAGGCTGTGAGCTGTGAAGGCGGCGCCGGCTGATAAGGCTGTGAGCTGTGAAGGCGGCGCCGGCTGCGTGAAAGGGGGGGGGGGGGGGGGGGGAATTGTCCATCACGGTCAAAAGTTCAAGCACACGGGAAAAGCGTAGTTTTTACGGACAAGCGTAGCAGCGTAGCCAGCATGTCGAAAGCGTAGCATGCTCGCCTAAAGCGTAGCATTTGGCAGGTCTGCCCAGGGCAAGATGCTTCACCCACACTGCCCCTCCTACCCAGGGCAAGGTGCTTCACCCACACTGCCCCTCCTACCCAGGGCAAGGTGCTTCACCCACACTGCCCCTCCTACCCAGGGCAAGGTGCTTCACCCACACTGCCCCTCCTACCCAGGGCAAGGTGCTTCACCCACACTGCCCCTCCTACCCAGGGCAAGGTGCTTCACCCACACTGCCTCTCCTACCCAGGGCAAGGTGCTTCACCCACACTGCCTCTCCTACCCAGGGCAAGGTGCTTCACCCACACTGCCTCTCCTACCCAGGGCAAGGTGCTTCACCCACACTGCCTCTCCTACCCAGGGCAAGGTGCTTCACCCACACTGCCCCTCCTACCCAGGGCAAGGTGCTTCACCCACACTGCCCCTCCTACCCAGGGCAAGGTGCTTCACCCACTGCCCCTCCTACCCGAGGAGTAAAGCCAGTCACTGGATGCTGCACTGAGGCAACCGGGGGTGAAATTCCCCAACAAGAATTTTCTATTGAATTTTTTAAAAAGTATAATAAAGATGATGATGATGATGATGATGATGATGATGATGAAGAAGAAGTAAGAGGGAAAATATTGTGTCTGTAGAGCATTCATTTACATTTGTGAACTCTAAATACTATTTGATTTCCCTCTTGGTGACTGGTCTAACCTGAGAATAGAGGCACTTAGACACAAACATGCACATGGACAAGTCGCTTCTTCACTTGTCTTCTTGGGGACAGATCCAGACCAGTTATAGCTGAGTGCTGCATTAAAGCTTGATCATACAGCAGTGTGTGTTCCTCTCCCTCTTTAGTACATGCTAGAAGTTGGCCAATATTGCCACATATTCATCCCTCTCTCTCTTTGTTACATGCTAGAAGTTGGCCAATATTGCCAAATATTCATTTCTCTCCCTCTTTAGTACATACTGGAAAGTTGGCCAATATTGCCACATATTCATCCCTCTCTCTCTTTGTTACATGCTAGAAGTTGGCCAATATTGCCTCATATTCATTCCTCTCCCTCTTTAGTACATACTGGAAAGTTGGCCAATATTGCCACATATTCATCCCTCTCTCTCTTTGTTACATGCTAGAAGTTGGCCAATATTGCCATATATTCATCCCTCTCCCTCTTTAGTACATGCTAGAAGTTGGCCAATATTGCCACATATTCATCCCTCCCTCTTTAGTACATACTGGAAAGTTGGCCAATATTGCCACCATATTCATCCCTCTCCCTCTTTGTTACATGCTAGAAGTTGGCCAATATTGCCACATATTCATCCCTCTCCCTCTTTGTTACATGCTAGAAGTTGGCCAATATTGCCACCATATTCATCCCTCTCCCTCTTTGTTACATGCTAGAAGTTGGCCAATATTGCCACATATTCATTCCTCTCCCTCTTTAGTACATGCTAGAAGTTGGCCAATATTGCCACCATATTCATCCCTCCCTCTTTAGTACATACTGGAAAGTTGGCCAATATTGCCACATATTCATTCCTCTCTCTCTTTGTTACATGCTAGAAGTTGGCCAATATTGCCACATATTCATCCCTCTCCCTCTTTAGTACATACTGGAAAGTTGGCCAATATTGCCACCATATTCATTCCTCTCCCTCTTTAGTACATTCTGGAAAGTTGGCCAATATTGCCACATATTCATTCCTCTCCCTCTTTAGTACATACTGGAAAGTTGGCCAATATTGCCACATATTCATTCCTCTCCCTCTTTGTTACATGCTAGAAGTTGGCCAATATTGCCACATATTCATTCCTCTCCCTCTTTAGTACATGCTAGAAGTTGGCCAATATTGCCTCATATTCATTCCTCTCCCTCTTTAGTACATACTGGAAAGTTGGCCAATATTGCCACCATATTCATCCCTCTCCCTCTTTAGTACATGCTAGAAGTTGGCCAATATTGCCACCATATTCATTCCTCTCCCTCTTTAGTACATACTGGAAAGTTGGCCAATATTGCCACCATATTCATTCCTCTCCCTCTTTAGTACATACTGGAAAGTTGGCCAATATTGCCTCATATTCATTCCTCTCCCTCTTTAGTACATACTGGAAAGTTGGCCAATATTGCCACATATTCATTCCTCTCCCTCTTTAGTACATACTGGAAAGTTGGCCAATATTGCCACATATTCATTCCTCTCCCTCTTTAGTACATACTGGAAAGTTGGCCAATATTGCCACATATTCATTTCTCTCCCTCTTTAGTACATGCTAGAAGTTGGCCAATATTGCCTCATATTCATTCCTCTCCCTCTTTAGTACATACTGGAAAGTTGGCCAATATTGCCACCATATTCATCCCTCCCTCTTTAGTACATACTGGAAAGTTGGCCAATATTGCCACATATTCATTCCTCTCCCTCTTTAGTACATACTGGAAAGTTGGCCAATATTGCCACATATTCATTTCTCTCCCTCTTTAGTACATGCTAGAAGTTGGCCAATATTGCCTCATATTCATTCCTCTCCCTCTTTAGTACATACTGGAAAGTTGGCCAATATTGCCACCATATTCATCCCTCCCTCTTTAGTACATACTGGAAAGTTGGCCAATATTGCCACATATTCATTCCTCTCTCTCTTTGTTACATGCTAGAAGTTGGCCAATATTGCCACATATTCATCCCTCTCCCTCTTTAGTACATACTGGAAAGTTGGCCAATATTGCCACATATTCATCCCTCTCCCTCTTTAGTACATACTGGAAAGTTGGCCAATATTGCCAAATATTCATTTCTCTCCCTCTTTAGTACATGCTAGAAGTTGGCCAATATTGCCACATATTCATCCCTCTCCCTCTTTAGTACATACTGGAAAGTTGGCCAATATTGCCAAATATTCATTTCTCTCCCTCTTTAGTACATGCTAGAAGTTGGCCAATATTGCCACCATATTCATCCCTCTCCCTCTTTAGTACATGCTAGAAGTTGGCCAATATTGCCACATATTCATCCCTCCCTCTTTAGTACATACTGGAAAGTTGGCCAATATTGCCACCATATTCATCCCTCTCCCTCTTTGTTACATGCTAGAAGTTGGCCAATATTGCCACCATATTCATCCCTCTCCCTCTTTAGTACATGCTAGAAGTTGGCCAATATTGCCACATATTCATCCCTCCCTCTTTAGTACATACTGGAAAGTTGGCCAATATTGCCACATATTCATCCCTCTCCCTCTTTAGTACATACTGGAAAGTTGGCCAATATTGCCACCATATTCATTCCTCTCCCTCTTTAGTACATGCTAGAAGTTGGCCAATATTGCCACATATTCATCCCTCTCCCTCTTTGTTACATGCTAGAAGTTGGCCAATATTGCCACATATTCATCCCTCTCCCTCTTTGTTACATGCTAGAAGTTGGCCAATATTGCCACATATTCATCCCTCTCCCTCTTTGTTACATGCTAGAAGTTGGCCAATATTGCCACATATTCATTCCTCTCCCTCTTTAGTACATACTGGAAAGTTGGCCAATATTGCCACCATATTCATTCCTCTCCCTCTTTAGTACATGCTAGAAGTTGGCCAATATTGCCACATATTCATCCCTCTCCCTCTTTGTTACATGCTAGAAGTTGGCCAATATTGCCACATATTCATCCCTCTCCCTCTTTGTTACATGCTAGAAGTTGGCCAATATTGCCACATATTCATTCCTCTCCCTCTTTAGTACATACTGGAAAGTTGGTCAATATTGCCACATATTCATTTCTCTCCCTCTTTAGAACATACTGGAAAGTTGGTCAATATTGCCACATATTCATCCCTCTCCCTCTTTAGTACATACTGGAAAGTTGGTCAATATTGCCACATATTCATCCCTCTCCCTCTTTAGTACATGCTAGAAGTTGGCCAATATTGCCACATATTCATCCCTCTCCCTCTTTAGTACAAGCTGGAAAGTTGGCCATAGATGCAGCTGTAGAAACTGGTATTGGCACCCTGTCAGTCTGACTTGCTACATGTGTTGCTTTCGTCTCATTTGGTCAGTTTGGCAATGTGTACAGTTTGATGCATGCCATATTTATCCTGTTAATTTGTCTATATGTTGGGTGTGTTTCATCTGTTTCCAATGATCCTTATGCGCTTGCTGTCTATGTTGCTGTGTGCACAGTTCTTATTGGCATTGCTTCCAATCACATGGCTAATGTAGGTTGCTGTCAGTATTGCTGTGTGCACCATTCTTATTGGCATTGCTTCCAAGCACATGGCTAATGTAGGTTGCTGTCAGTATTGCTGTGTGCACAGTTCTTATTGGCATTGCTTCCATGCACATGTCTAGTGTAGGTTACTGTCAGTATTGCTGTGTGAACAGTTCTTATTGGCATTGCTTCCATGCACATGTCTAATGTAGGTTGCTGTCACTATTGCTGTGTGCACAGTTCTTATTGGCATTGTTTACATGCACATGGCTAATGTAGGTTGCTGTCAGTATTGCTGTGTGCACAGTTCTTATTGGCATTGCTTCCATGCACATGTCTAATGTAGGTTGCTGTCAGTAATGCTGTGTGCACAGTTCTTATTGGCATTGCTTCCAAGCACATGGCTAATGTAGGTTGCTGTCAGTATTGCTGTGTGAACAGTTCTTATTGGCATTGCTTCCATGCAAATGTCTAATGTAGGTTACTGTCAGTATTGCTGTGTGAACAGTTCTTATTGGCATTGCTTCCATGCACATGTCTAATGTAGGTTGCTGTCAGTATTGCTGTGTGCACAGGTGCCCTTCACTGAGGCCCTGGACCTGGTGGGACAGAGGAAGGTCTACCTGAAGGAAGGCTTTGCCTACATTCCCAATGCAGAACTCGTCTCCATCCTGGTCACCGCCTTCCGTGCCCACCTCTCTCACTCCCTGGCAGTGAGTCGTCTCTGTGTGTCCTATCTGTCATTCAGCTCTTGTTGTCCATGTCTGTCTTCTCTCTCACTCCCTGGCAGTCAGTGGTCTCTATGTGTGTCCTATCTGTCATTCAGCTCTTGTTGTCTGTGTCTGTCTTCTCTCTCACTCCCTGGCAGTCAGTCGTCTCTATGTGTCCTATCTGTCATTCAGCTCTTGTTGTCCATGTCTGTCTTCTCTCTCACTCCCTGGCAGTCAGTGGTCTCTATGTGTCCTATCTGTCATTCAGCTCTTGTTGTCCATGTCTGTCTTCTCTCTCACTCCCTGGCAGTAAGTGGTCTCTGTGTGTGTCCTATCTGTCATTCAGCTCATGTTGTCTGTGTCTGTCTTTTCTCTCACTCCCTGGTAGTCAGTCGTCTCTAGACTATGTGTCCTATCTGTCATTCAGCTCTTGTTGTCTGTGTCTGTCTTCTTTCTCACTCCCTGGCAGTCAGTGGTCTCTGTGTGTCCTATCTGTCATTCAGCTCTTGTTGTCTGTGTCTGTCTTTTCTTCTGTCTCAATTTCAGGTGGTCAATTATCTTTCATTTGCTATTTTTGGTAATCCCTATTATCTGTGTGTCTTCTTTCTCAGTCCCCAGGAGTCAACATGTATGCATCTGTCATATAGCTTCTCCTATCAATGTGTCTCTCCCTTCTCTTCTCTAATACCCAGATGTTCTGTCATTCACTGTCTCTCGTCTGTCATCCAGCACGTGTGCTCATTTCCTGCTCCCAGGCAGTTAGTCATTTGCATATCGGGCTCTCATCTATTATTGTCTATGTTTATCTGTTTTGTTCTCTTCTATCACTCCCTTGTTGTTGGCATCGGTCAGTCTCGTGAGACTATGGAGTGTGCGCCAGGTTTGGTCAGTCCGGGGTTGAGCGGCAGCGTACTCTGTGGCTGTAGAGCCCGATCCTTGAGCCACATGCTCTGTTGCACTTGTCGCAAAGTGAAGTCCTGGCGTGGCTCTGTAGATGCCGACGCTATCCTCTGTCGTCTGCGTTCTCTCCTCTCCTCCCACTGCTCCCGTCTCCTCCTCTCGCTGGCCTGGATGCCAGTCTTACCGGCGTGTCTCCAGCTGTTGCGGTCAGCGGCCACTGTTTCCCAGTCTGCTGGGTTGATGCCTCCCGCCGTCATATCACGTAAACTTACAAACGTCCTTGTAGCGGAGGAGAGGTCTTCCTGCAGGTCTGGATCCCGTGGCGAGCTCGCAGTACAGCACATCTTTGGGTATTCGGCCCTAGCATGCTGTCATCATGGCTCTGTCATATTTTCACTTGTGACCTTCCCTTTGTATCTTTCATCTCTAGCTCTTGACATCTGGTGTGTGTCTGTCCTTTCTGTCAATCAGGTCCTGTCATCTGTGTTTGTGTTCTTCTCTTTCTTCACTACTTTTCAATGAGAAATATGTGTGTGTCTCCCAGACTCTGTATCTTTGTCAGTCGCTTTTCTCTCTCACTTACTAAAGCCTTTGTCTTCTCTTCCTGGCAAACAGTCATCTGTGTGTCTTCGTTTCTTGTCTGTCAGCCATGTTCTGTCATCAGCATCTTTCTTCATTCTTTCACCTTTTCATCCTGTTGTATCTGCAACTCACCTCTGTTTTTCTGCCATTTTCAGCTCTCTGTCACCCAGCTTTTCTCCATAGTGTGTCTCTGTCTTGTCTCCTCCAAGTGAGGCAGGCTGCCAGGTCAGTACTGATGTGTGGCTGACTGCCAGGTCAGTACTGATGTGTGGCTGACTGCCAGGTCAGTACTGATGTGTGGCTGACTGCCAGGTCAGTACTGATGTGTGGCTGACTGCCAGGTCAGTACTGATGTGTGGCTGACTGCAGGTCAGTACTGATGTGTGGCTGACTGCAGGTGACGGTGAGGGCACTGCCAACACTGGAGGAGGATGACCGACTGCTGCCGATGCTGAGCAACCTGAGCAAGCGCTACGTGGGCAAGGATTACTCCCAGTCCAAGAACGTCGGGGAAGTCACTGCTGACATGATTGACCTGGTGAGATCCTCTAGGAATTTGGGGGACACGCACAGGCATGCACATGCACACATACACACACACACAAATGCACACACACAGGCATGCACATGCACACACACACACACGCACACACACACACGCACACACACACAAATGCACACACACAGGCATGCACATGCACACACACATGTGCACACACACACACACACACATGTGCACACACACACACATGTGCACACACACACACACACAAATGCACACACATGCACATGTGCATGCACATGCATGCACACACACATACACATATACACGCAGACATAAGCACTCATACATACACATTCGCACCCACACACACACACACATTCACACACACACACATATATACATACACACATACATATACTTTCATTCATATACATACACACATTCACACACATTCACATGCACATACTTATGTACATATACATGCACATAGACACACACACACATACACACATGTACATGCACATATACACACACACATACACATACATGATCATATGAACACACAAACTCTAATACCCATACATACACACACACATACTTACACACACAATCTGAGTCTCACACACACATGCACAAACACACACAAAGTTAAATGTGTATACGCACATAAAGACATTTAGGCAGACACCAGCACACACATTTCAGATAAGTTTGGGGTCTGAGTGGGAGATATTCTCTTGTTTCTGCACTGATCTCTACTCTCTCTGGTGTTGACATGGAAACAGTTGTAGGTCTACAAGCTGTGATAGGTCCTAGTGTAGACGAAATTCTCTCAAACAGATGGTAGTCTGAAGCTTTTTTTCTTTATGTTGGCCAGGAAGAGACAATCATAGTGTATGTTCTTAGTTTTTAGGTGACCCTGCTGAAGCACTTGAAGTGTTGGTCAGGCTCCATTTGCCTCAGTGTTGAGGCTTACCCTCCTAACACTCAGTTCACCAGCGTGGCATGTATGCAGTGGAAACTCTTTAAGCTGTTATCTATGGGACCAGCAAAATAGTGGTATCCAAACCAAAACTGCACTTGGACTGACGTTGGTGCTAAACAGCACAGCACCATGTGGGACTGCAAGACAAGGGGAATCGTAGTAGAACAGAATCCCTCTGCTTGGTTCCCATTGTATTTTGACAGATGAAGCAACAATTTCATGCACATTTCACTTAACTTGAGAATAACCTGTTCATTAGATGCTATTGTCACCTTAACGTTAATGTTGTCATCGATCTGTAATTACCTCCCTTGGATTGTGCTCCTCGGGACCTTGTTTGCAAACGTTACACTTGGAGGTTCTGTGAACGTAAGACCCTGTGTCGAGACCCTGTGTCATGCCTGACAGTGAATTAAACATGAAAAGGACAAATCCTAATGAAGCAAAGTAATTAATTAGCTACTGTGGCTGGAGCTCATGCATGCATACACATGCACGCGCACACACACACTCGCACGCGCGCACACACTCCCCTTCCCCCTTCCCCTTCCAAAATTTTAATCTGTGGGTTTTTTGAAAACTACTTATGCTCAAGTAGTAATAATAGAGACATTACATTTTCGAGATCTTTCAGTAGTGTCTAGATGGCCTTTTCCTTTAGGCTTTACTATTTCCTGTGCTAGTCACAACTTGTCAGGTCTCACCACTGTTGATGGATGGTGAATTGCAGTCATAGCATGTGTGTTGTGTCAAAATCATATGTTGTGTCATGCCATGTATGTTGCATCTCGTCATGTATGTTGTGCCATGCCATGTGTATTGTGTCCTGCCATGTGTGTTGTGTCATGGCAGGTATGTTGTGTCATGCCATGTGTGTTATGTCATGTCATGTGTATTGTGTCATGTCACAAATAATGTGTTGTGTCATGTCATGTATGTTGCATCTCGTCATGTATGTTGTGCCATGCCATGTGTGTTATGTCATGCCATGTGTATTGTGTCCTGCCATGTGTGTTGTGTCATGGCAGGTATGTTGTGTCATGCCATGTGTGTTATGTCATGTCATGTGTATTGTGTCATGTCACAAATAATGTGTTGTGTCATGTCATGTATGTTGCATCTCGTCATGTATGTTGTGCCATGCCATGTGTGTTATGTCATGCCATGTGTATTGTGTCCTGCCATGTGTGTTGTGTCATGGCAGGTATGTTGTGTCATGCCATGTGTGTTATGTCATGTCATGTGTATTGTGTCATGTCACAAATAATGTGTTGTGTCATGTCATGTATGTTGCATCTCGTCATGTATGTTGTGCCATGCCATGTATGTTATGTCATGCCATGTGTATTGTGTCCTGCCATGTGTGTTGTGTCATGGCAGGTATGTTGTGTCATGCCATGTGTGTTATGTCATGTCATGTGTATTGTGTCATGTCACAAATAATGTGTTGTGTCATGCCATGTATGTTGCATCTCGTCATGTATGTTGTGCCATGCCATGTGTATTGTGTCCTGCCATGTGTGTTGTGTCATGGCAGGTATGTTGTGTCATGCCATGTGTGTTATGTCATGTCATGTGTATTGTGTCATGTCACAAATAATGTGTTGTGTCATGTCATGTATGTTGCATCTCGTCATGTATGTTGTGCCATGCCATGTGTATTGTGTCCTGCCATGTGTGTTGTGTCCTGCCATGTGTGTTGTGTCATTGCAGGTATGTTGTGTCATGCCATGTGTGTTATGTCATGTCATGTGTATTGTGTCATGTCACAAATAATGTGTTGTGTCATGTCATGTATGTTGCATCTCGTCATGTATGTTGTGTCCTGCCATGTGTGTTGTGTCCTGCCATGTGTGTTGTGTCATGGCAGGTATGTTGTGTCATGCCATGTGTGTTATGTCATGTCATGTGTGACAAATAATGTGTGTTGTGTTATGTGATGAATGTTGTGTCATGCCATGTGTGTTGTGTCATGGCAGGTATGTTGTGTCATGCCATGTGTGTTATGTCATGTCATGTGTATTGTGTCATGTGTGACAAATAATGTGTGTTGTGTCATGTGATGAATGTTGTGTCATGCCATGTGTGTTGTGTAATGTCATGCATGTCATGGCATGTGTGTTGTGTGATGTGTTATGCCGTGTGTGATGTGTCATGCCGTGTGTGTTGTGTCATGCCATGTGTGAAGTGTCATGCCATGTGTGATGTGTCCTGCCTTGTGTGTTGTGTCGTGCCATGTGTGTTGTGTGATGTGTTATGCCGAGCGTGATGTGTCATGCCGTGTGTGGTGTGTCCTGCCATGTGTGGTGTGTCATGCCATGTGTGATATGTCCTGCCATGTGTGTTGTGTCATGCCATGTGTGATGTGTCATGCCATGTGTGATGTGTCCTGCCTTGTGTGTTGTGTCATGCCATGTGTGTTGTGTGATGTGTTATGCTGAGCGTGATGTGTCATGCCATGTGTGTTGTGTCATACTATGTTTAATATATCTTGTTATGTGTACTGTGTCATGCAGTTTCATGTTATTGGTTTGTGTGCAAATAAATCTCATAGTTTCATGTATCATTTTGCATCACAAAACATTGTATCATGCCAAATATTGTCATGTCATGTTGCATGATGCTAGGTGTGGTCATGTTATCTGGCGTGATGTTGTGCCTTGCAGCTGTGCCAGCAGTCGTTTCCACTGTGCATGTCAGAGATGCACCAGGCCCTTCGACGCAACCACCACCTGCGTCATGGTGGCCGCATGCAGTACGGTCTTTTCCTCAAGGGCATCGGGCTGTCCCTGGACGAGGCGCTCCGCTTCTGGAAGTCTGAGTTCTCCAAAGTCATGGACCCTGACAAGGTGAGACATGTGCTTGTCAGGTCGTAAGTGATGGTGGACAAGATGAGAGAGGGGAAGTACAAGGCAAGTTTGTCAGTTTTTGGATGGACAAATGGTAAACACGGGCTGTTGCAAGGATGTTGCTGAAGGGAGATGTATAGTGCATGCATGTGTAAAAATGTCTCGAGCCAATGGGACTCCTGTGAAGGAATGTAGCTTTTGTTTGCTCATCATGTTAATCAGCACATCTTGATCATAGAACAGGTGCTGGGGGTGGGGTGGAAGTGGGGTGAGCTCACATAGCCATGCATGCATGAATATGGGTGCGCGAAGGCACACACACATGCACACACACAATGTTGACAACTATATACTTCAGGAGCTATGCTTGAGAGTTAATGGTAAATAATGAAACTGAAGTGCATCTGCAGTCAGAGGAAAACATGAACTCATGAGTTGAGAAAGAGCATGTGAATGTGTGTGTATATGTGTGTGTATATATATGTGTGTGTATATATGTGTGTGTGCATATATATGTGTGTGTATGTATATGTGTGTGTATATATGTGTGTGTATATATGTGTGTGTATATGTGTGTGTATATATATGTGTGTGTATATATGTGTGTGTATATGTGTGTGTATATATATGTGTGTGTATATGTGTGTGTGTATATATATGTGTGTTTGTATATATGTGTGTGTGCATATATGTGTGTGTGTGTGTATGTATATGTGTGTGTATATATGTGTGTGTATATATGTGTGTGTGTATATGTGTGTGTATATATATGTGTGTGTATATATATGTGTGTGTATATATATGTGTGTGTATATATATGTGTGTGCTGAGGACATGGAAAAGATAGAAGTGTTCAGTGCTGTTAAGATGTGATAATGACTGAGAAATTGAGGCTTGCTGGAGATGGTCAAAGTTTTTCTCTAAATTTCACCAATGAGAAAACCTGTACATCACTTTGTGATTATGTGTGCTCAACAACAACAGTTGACATGATTAGTTATATGCTCTTCAGGTGTATATGGGTGAGTGACAATGTCCTGTGTGAAAGACTTGAACACATTGAATAGTCTCCAAGCTGTTGGGACAAGCTGCATAGAAGATATTCTTCTCCCTGAGCTTTTCCAAGCTGTGACTTGATTTAGAGTGTCAGCCATACTTTAGACAATGAGACTGCAAATCTACAACCAAGAATGTTGCTCCAAGGTTGTTTGTAACCCCCTGTTGATGCAGGTTGCTAACGCTGTAACAGCAGTAGAGTGTTCCTTATTGTTGAATAATCAGCTGAACAAGTACAAAACAAATAATGATCACAAAGATTGCTGGGAGGTGTTGGAATCTCAGGTTTGGTATGAAAACACCTCCCAGCAATCTTTGTGATCATTATTTGTTTTGTCTTCTGGAATCCAGCTGTCCATCTTCATTTGTTCAGTGGTCCTTTGGAAAGAGTAAACCGGGCGTTTTCACAGCTTGACCGTGTGTATATGCAGAACCTTTTAGCGAAGGATGCAGTGAGAGCCATTGTGTTGAAAGTGTGGTATGCCACTCCCCCTGAATGCTGAGTTTTTCTCAGCACTGAGGCAAGCAGTTTCTATAGTTATTACATCTAAGGTAGATCATGCTTGAAAATTCTTTTGGTGGACATATGGTATATGTTGCTCTCTTTTCTTGTTGTATGGGGATTCTCCTAGCTTGCGCTGGGATGTCAAAGTTACAAACACTGGTGGTCATTTTCGATAAACTTTATTCACGCACTGGTCGATACACAACGGTGACAATAAACAGTATCGTCGTACTCGCTTCACTCTACGTGCAGTGCCGCAGAGGACTCACTCCTTACACAAAGGAGGACTCGTTTATTCTCTAGTTAAGCTCTCACCTTAACTCTGTCGCATCTGCTGCTTGTCTCTCTCGCTTTGTCATGCCTTATATACCTAAACACAGGTTCCAGATCTTTCTTGAAGCTAGTTGAGTTTTTGCTCACGCTCGGGCTGGAAATCAACTGACGTCACGTGACACAACAAGACAAATTTAGCCCGACTCGACCACGTGCCAGGGCGATGATCTATGCGGACTGACCGATATAAACAAACCGACTGCGCTACGATCTCCTCGTACGATCTAGAACCTTCACAACATATACAGTGGGACCTGCGAATAGCGACCCTCTAAATAGCAACTAACCTCGCAATAGCGGTTGGTCAGAGCCGGCACGGATTGATTTATTAAGAAAATTACCTCTAAATAGCGACTAACCTCGCTATTGCAAATAACGACCCCCCCCCCCTCCTTGCCGGTCCCGATCGCTGTTTTTACTTGTGAATAGCGACTCTCTCTTCCCTGGGGCGCAGACCTGCCAAATGCTACGCTTTAGGCGTAGCATGCTACGCTTTCGACATGCTTGCTACGCTGCTACGCTTGTCCATAAAAACAACACTTTTCCTGCGTGCTTGAACTTTTGACCGCAATGGAGAATCCCCCCCCCCCCGCTTTCACGCCGCCAGTGCAGCTTATCGCGCCGCCTTCACAGCCTTATCTCCTCTCCCCCCCCCCCCGCGCTTTCACGCCACCGGGTCAGCTTATCGTGCCAACCTCACAGCTTTATCTCTCCCCACCCCCCACCCCCGCTACGCCTATTCCTTCAATGCTACTCCAAATAGCTCTGGATGCTACTCTTTGGGATGATGGTGGGTTGGCAGGTCTGGGAGCGGCATTTCGCGAAGCGTCTGCAGCGGTCGGGCTCCCTCTGAAACCAAGTTGGCAGTGGTGAGAGTGTGAAGTGTTTCGCTCACTACACACATGTGCAGTCTATCCTTTCACCTCGGTGTACATTTTCGGTTTGAACGCCTTCTCATGTGCGCCCGATGAGTTGAATTTCGAAGAAGGCATAAAGCAAAATGGCTACAAAGAGGAAAGCGCTAACGCTGGAACAGCGGATGGAGGTCTTGAAAAAAATAGGCAATGGTATGACCCTACAGGATGTGGCCAAACACTTCGATGTTGGATTGACACAAATCAAATCAGCAAAAAGTAAACGAGAAGAGTTGAAACAGCGATGGGAAGATGGAGGCTGAGCGGACCAGAAGCACACAAAACAATGAAAGACAAATCTCGAGGTTTTTAACGCCGATATTGAATGCCTTTAAAAATTGTTTTGTTGCCCTTGCTGTTTGTTTTCTCATGTCTTTTATTTTCTATTTACACATGTGCATGTGTGTGTGCTTTGAAATGTGTTTTTGATCATGATTATGGTTGAGCCTCCAAATAACGCCCTACCTCGAAATAGCACCCCTTTTGGTTTGGTTCCTAGAGGGGTCGCTATTCGCAGGTTCCACTGTACTTCATCTGTCCTCCTTTTGGTTCGTTGATTGTGAAGGTGTGCTATACCACATACATGTACATGTACTCCTGGTTTTAAATACTGTGGAGCACTAATCTTAGCTTCTTAGGCTAAAACCAAAAGTTGTTTGTTTCTAGTTACCCAACTGACCCTAACATTTGCTGCCAACCCTACCTTTTTCTGTCTTTTTTTTCTGCTGGAAAATGCAGCACACACACGCACACACACACACACACACACACACACACACACACACACACACACACACACACACACACACACACATACACACAAATAGTGCACACCTAAAATTTATAAATCCTTTTCTAGAATAACAAATAACTTCAATTCAATTGTCTGTGTTCAAAACATCATTTTCCTAATGTATGAAACATTGGGGGTTTGTCTTTAAAATAATGACAAAACATCGTTTTTACATGTCTGCAATACAGCAGCCTTTCTTTGAACTTAAAAATAC
This sequence comes from Theodoxus fluviatilis, assembly GCA_034096865.1. Classification (NCBI taxonomy): domain Eukaryota; kingdom Metazoa; phylum Mollusca; class Gastropoda; order Cycloneritida; family Neritidae; genus Theodoxus; species Theodoxus fluviatilis. The sequence goes on along the minus strand of JAWQFJ010003237.1, from coordinate 34,367 downwards.
ATATATATGAAAAATAGATTTTAAAAAAAGTTCCTACCTACCTATCTCTTTTTTTCTTCTTTTTTTATTTTACCTTGTTATCTGAATCAAATTAATTTTTTTTGGGGGGGGGATGGCTGGTGGCTCATGATGCTGATGAAGGACTACATCCAACTTGAATCCTTTGTTCAATTCCCAATGGTGACTTGGGGTCTTGTATCATCTTAGCCCCTTGAATTGAAAGTCATCAGATTGAAGACAAGGAAATTTCTTTAATGTGCTTGAAGTGTGGTGTGTGTGTGTGTGTGTGTGTGTGTGTGTGTGTGTGTGTGTGTGAGAGAGACAGACACACACAGACACACACACACACACGCACACACACATACACACACACACACACACACACATACACGGACGGATGGACGAACGGAAGGACAGACAGACAGATCCAAGTGCTTAAGTTTGTTTGATATTAAATTTTGGAACTGCCTCCAGACAATGATAAATTGTAATGGCAGAACAGTGAATGTACAAATGCCTTTGACCAAATTGGTTCTATCATATACATGTACAAACAGTTGAGACTTGAGACTTAACAGAGAGTTTGAGCATTAGATGTAAAGAGTCTGCATTCCAGAGTGAGGGGTGACATTAGAAAGTGATCTGACCCAACATGCATTTTCCTGCACTCTGAAGAACCAGGGGTTAACAAGATCATTGCAGTGCTGAGCTGTGATGTAGCCTTAGATTACACACATTGCATTGTGAGTGAGATTGCATTGTGAGTGAGAATGCATTGTGAGTGAGATTGCATTGTGAGTGAGATTGCATTGTGAGTGAGAGGCGAAGTCCAGTCAACAGACATCTGGACCAGAAACCAGGTGCCGCCAGAAAGGTCCCCTGAATTGAGCACAGCTCCTCTTTCAATATTTGCATGTGATGAGACCAGTTTAAAGTTGTTATGCCTTATGGATATGACAGCTGTGGACAGAACTCCCCAAGAAGAGATTTGAAGAAAGATTGTGTTTACATTGAGCTTTTGTTTCTTTGCATAACAGTTTGACAAGCAATACGCCTACACCATCCGACACAACTACGGCAAGGAAGGGAAGCGCACCAGCTACACACCCTACAGCTGCATGAAGATCATCACCTCCAACCCCCCAGCCACTGGCGACTACCATGGTAAGTGCTGGGCATCCTGTTGCAGTATGGAAACAAAATGTTCACGAAGATGGGGCAAACTCCTTGTCATGTGATGTTTCTTTGTTCTCCTTTTTCATGTGCTTCATTGCACCAGTCTGTTGATTTGTTTTCATCTGCCAACCTGTGGCACTGGTTGACTAAAAGCCTGGGAACTCCTGTGGTGGATGTCATGAAAATATTTATAGGAAGTTTAGTGCCACAGCTCACTGATACTGATAGGCCATGCTTTCTTGTGCTTTTTGTCAGGAGTTTGCGAGGACTGTTCAGTTGGTGGTCTCATGGTTGGGGTGTAGATGAAAAGCTACTGCGTGGAAAAACCATATTGAACACAGATATATATATATTGGGGGTGTGTGGGGTGTGGTTGCATCTGCACACAGTGCTGACTGGACTGTTGTTCCAAGCAGCTTGGGAACATGTTGGACTGCAGCGGATAAGTGTGTGGTTTGTCCTGACCTTTAGTGAAGGTGAGACCTCTGTCTAGCTCTTACACACAAAGCTAAAGAGAGTAAGCTCATCGTTCTGCTGCAAAATGAAAACAATAGAAAATTTGCTGCCATTGTGTGCAAGAGTAGCAAAGTAGCTTTGATTGATTGATTGATTAAACTTTTTTGTCACGGGAAATTCATGAATTAGGCATAGCTGCCTATCTTACATCCAGCCCTTGTTAAAACAAGAAAACGAATTACAAACAAATCCAATCCCATCCCCCACCCCTACCCACCCACCCACCCTCTATCCCACACAAATTCACACAATAACACTGGTTACAAGCAATTCATGGTAATGAAATACCACATTGAAAATAACCACAAAGTGAATTTATAATAAGATAAAAGTATCTAGGATGACTGCATAAGAAAAGTGTGTAGTTTCAATTTAAATTTCTCTAAAGATTTTGCCAATTTAAGAGAATTGAATAGTGTGTTCCACATAGTAGCCCCTGAATAAGATAGGCTATGTTTAAACAAATCAATCCTAGGTTGTGGTATTATAAAGTTATGTATACAAATATTTGAATGTTGGAATAATTTGAGAGGCAAGCAGCCCCTTTGGTTCCTTTAACTTTCTAGTTTTGGGTTGTCATTTTCTTAGCTTGAATCATATTTGTGTATTGTTTTGATGGGGATGTTGTTTGATTAAATGAGATGCTTGAGAAGCGTGTGAGGTATTGTTGCTGCTGAACCATGTACCATGGATGATGAGCTGAGAAGCAGTGACAGTTTTGTGCTGTGCCAGTTATTCCAGCACTTTCCCGTCAAGTGTGCAGGAACATCAAGACAGCTCATATTCTGCCTTCTGAACATACTTCCTGATGTGAGTCAGGGCTGGTTGGATTATTTGTCAGCCTTTTTTTATTTAAGTTTTTTTTAATTTGATTTTCTCCCTCATGCTTTTTTTTGCCTTTCAGGAAATGGCCTTGCAAGCATATATTTGGTGCCTGGTCAAACAGGTCCAGTCATTGTCTCGGTCTCATTTGTCTGTTGCTCAAAGACTGACACCGAAAAAAACAGTTTTTTCATGGCTGCTTTCAGGTTGCCCTTTCCGCCACTGTGATGCTGACCTTCTCAAGCAGAAACTGAAAAGCCGGGGACTCAGCAACGATGGCGTGGACCAGGTCAGTGTTACCCAGGGTGATGGAGGCAGTGCATGTTTGTCTTTGAAGGCCTGGGACAAACCCTAGGGACCTGTGAAGGGTGGGGAAGCACCCGCTGGGGTGTGGGTGATGTGAAGATGGCACTGCTAGAAGACCATGCCCTGTAATGTGCAGTGTTGTTGCTTTTGCAAGGATGTTGTGACAGACCTCATCTCAAAGGCACAGTGAATAACCAAGTACCCTTAGAATAGGACTCCTCCTCAAAGTTTTAACATTAAAAAAATGAAATGTGGCATTTCTTGATGCCTATGAGTATAAACCCCCTACCCCACCCCCCACCTCCACCCCCACCTCCCACCCCCACCCCCCACCCCCACCCCATTTTTTCTATGAAAGAAGCAGTTGTCTGACACCAAATGAATTAACCTCTGTACGGCATGAGGCAAAAGCTACTTGTTGTGCATGAACTGAGGCGCCCCAGCAGTGTGCCTTAGTGAAGCAACAGGGAAGGAGTTTGGGTTCTCCTTGGGCTGGCCTTGAGCTGATGTGTTCTGGCTAGAATTTTGGTGATATGTTCTGGCTAGACTTAAGCTGATGTGTTCAGGCTAGACTTAAGCTGATATGTTCTGGCTAGACTTATGGCTGACCTTATGGTGATGTGTTCTGGCTAGACTTATGGTGATGTGTTCTGGCTGGCCATATGGTGATGTGTTCTGGCTGGCCATATGGTGATGTGTTCTGGCTAGAATTTTGGTGATATGTTCTGGCTAGACTTATGGCTGACCTTATGGTGATGTGTTCTTGCTAGACTTTTGGTGATGTGTTCTGGCTGACCTTATGGTGATATATTCTATCTGACCTTATGGTGATGTGTTCTGGCCAGACTAATAGTGATATAAAAAGGTAAAGGTGTGGTTTTTTATAGCGACTTACACCCTTTGTCTGGGTCTCAAACCGCTTACACTTTACCCCCTGATCACTGGGCATCTTCATCAATCCTCACTGGTACCTCACAACAAACATAGTGACAGACATTTAAGACGCACACAGTCAGGTACCAGCACCAACTCCGCTCCCTGGGGAGTATTCCAACCCGATGCTGGCGCTTGGCCGCATACAAGGGTTAATCGCACAACGTTTTTGCCAATATTGCCCTCACAGGTACCCGGTTTTACTCCTGGGTGGGGATAAAAAATGCGAGTTAAGCATCTTGCTCAAGGATGCAACTCTGGAAACCGCGCAGCTTCGAACGCCGTACCCACTGGCCGCAAGCGACTGTAGGTCCAGCGCGCTAACCACTCGGCCACAGACTTGCGGTAGTGTATTCTGCCTGGACTTAGGGTGAAATGGTCTTAGGAGCCCATTCCTCAGGGGATTGAACACTTTTGTAGACCCTAGAGCTACAAATGAAACCAACATCTAGAAGAAGATCTGTGTCCTCACACGTGACCAATAGGCAGACCCACAGAATTTACAGCGCTCATGAGATTTAGGATGTCTGCACTCATTTGGCCCATAGAGCTGCAGTCTGCTCATTCGTCAGGGATGCAACATTTCATCAGCCAGCCCTCCTGGTGCTGTTGCAGTCCAAGATGCACTCAGCATCTCTGTCAGTGACCCATGCCAATTCTGTCTCCTCTCCACAGGTGATGAAGTACGCCAAGGGCGGCCACTTCCAGGTGGCCTGTGCCAAGTTCTTTGAGCTGACGAAGCCTGGGGGACCCGAGGTGGATGGGGAGGTCAGCGTCAGCTTCCAGCACCCTAATGAGTACTTTGAGGAAAGCCGCCGCCACCACACTGGCAAGACCCCTGGTGAGGAAGATTTCTGTCTTACAGTAGCCTATTGCTGATGCTGCTGTAATGGCTGTAATGTTGGTGAGGAGGAGGAGGAGGAGGCTGGTTGGGGGGGGGGGGGGGGGGGTGGTGTCTGGATTGCCCTTGAGGGGGGTGGGTTTGTTTTCTGAGGTTCAAGGTGCAGTTGGGGGTGTGGGGATGGGAGTGGGGTCTGTGCTGCCCAGCCAAGCAATCAAATGAGAAGTTTTCAGCATTCTCATGTGTTGCTGTAGATAATGCAGTCTCCAATGAAGAGAGGAGAAGGAGTAGCTGAAAGCCACATTGTTGATGTAGACCTGATTTTGAGTTGCTTGAATGCAGATTGTTGTTATGACCATTGCATGAGACAGTGACCACTAGCGTGATGGCAAGCCAGCCTGGGACACCTAGGTCAGATTTTACCTGCAGCATTTTCTCAAAGAGTTATCAAAAGCCCAGGAATAAAGAAATGTGATTCATGGTAATGTATGGTGATTCCTGCACAGTCAGACCCCTTCAAATTATCACGAGAGCTCTGGAACCCAACTGAAAACTGAAACCACAAAGTTGAGATTTTGATCATGTCTGAAACTTTGTATATTACTTATATGTGAATAGGGCACCACCACCACACACAAAAAGTTGTTTTGGTAACCTTTTTTTTCTGTCAACCCAACTTTTTAATTTGATCATGGGAAAAAGAAACCAAAAAAATGTAATCAAAGGTAAACATTAGACTGTGTGCTATCCCATCTTCCCTTTGAGCACTTTTTAAGTAAAAGAAGCGTTTTCAGGGAAAAACACACATTAACACACACACAAATGTGTGCAGTCTCAATCTAGCCTCCTTAAAAATAAATGAATAAATAAATCACATCAGGCCTACCTACTGACCCTGATTAGGTTTTTTGCCATGATACCAGAAATTCGTTTTTTTTTTCTTTCTTTTTTACCTTACAAGGTAGCAGGCATACCTGTTTTTGCTACCTTGACCACCTGAGTGACCGTTGCATCATTTGGGTCAGACCCCAACTCTTCACCCTGGGGGCCTGAGTCACAGTAATGCTGGATGACAGTCCATCTGAGTTGGCAAAGCATTCTCTCTTTTCTTAGTGCTTGACTGCACTGTTTCCTCCATCGCAGCTGCTGCTACGACACCCAGACCTGCTAAGGCATCACAAAGGTCTTCCCAGTCACAGTCGCAGTCACAGTCGCAGTCACAGTCGCAGTCACAGTCGACTGCAGACCCGAGTGCTGATCAGGACCAGATGGAGGAGGACATTTTCTCCATGGAGGACCTCGAGTCCTTCGACAAGGCTGCTGCTGCTGCTGCTGCTGCTGCTGCTGCTGCTACTGCTGCTGCTGCAGAGAAAGACACCCCTGCTGAGTCACAGTCTTGAAGACAGTGGTATTGATGCCAAGAATGATTTGGTAGTGTCTTGTGTTAATATGGTTTTACTTACCAACATTTGTTAGTAGTTCTTTATGAAGATGTAAAGGGCCTCAAACATGGTTTGTATGTTCCTGTTGCATCAGTGAAGACAGTGGTGTTGGAAAGATGTACAGTACAGGTTTGAGAACACTCACTGTTGAAATGTTCAAACATTTTATGAACTTAAGTTCTTCGAAAAGTGTAAAGTACTCACATAATGGGTTATGCACTACTGTAAAAATGTACATGATTTGATGAGCAAAAGAAGATTTTTAATCAGTAGGCATCGTACTTTGTCAGCTAATATTTGTTGTACTTGCAACTCTTTTTTTCTTCTTCTTTTAAAAAAATTATTTATTTGTACTTGCAACTCTAATTTAACCATTAACACAAGTTCTTTTTGAAAACGTGATTGCAGTTTGTTAATAGGAAATGAGAATTACATGATGAGTTGATGCAAATTATTAATAATTTCAGATCACTCTTCAGTTTTTATTCTACTGCACTTGTTTACTTGCAGCACCGCAACAAAGATTTTCTGCAAAGAATATCATAGAAGGTTATTGTTGTGCAGCTTGTAGATTGATATGTAGGCTGGAGCTCATGTAGAGTGTACATGTGCTAAAAAGAGGCAGTGATATTGTCGTCATATGTGTTGCAAGCCTCTGTAGTTTGACAAGGAGGTGCCTGCTTCTTGGTGATGGATGAAGACATTACTTAAAAAGGAAAAGATCTTCATTAAGCAGATGTGCCCCATGCCTCCTCCACCTGAACCTTGCAGTTGTCTGCGATGAAAAGTCTGGTATATTTGTCAAATTAGATATGAATGTAAATAAATTCCCATGTGGTTTGCAGCCACTTTTTTTCACTTTATTTACTCACTCGTTTGTTCATCCATTCATTCAGCCACCATTAACTCTCTTTGTCAACACACCCGTTTGTTTACCATCAAAGCCAGTCTACCCATCTGTTGGTCTGTACCTGCCCAGTCTACCCATCTGTTGGTCTGTACCTGCCTTCCCAGGAGTGGTGGAGAAACCTTCACCAGAGTTGCTTCAAGCACCTACAAACATTTGAATGCCGACTAGATACATTTTAACAGAAAAGTGAGAGGGAAAAAAGCGCCTGGGTTTGCAGGCATTGTTGATGTGAATCGTGATGCACCACTGTCTCAACCTGCAGTGGGATGAACACTTCAAGTTGCAGCTTGTCTTCAAACAGAAGTAGTGCAACAGAATGGATACACAGGAGGCAGCCAAGCCATTAGAGGTGTACATAAGATGGGGAAGCAGGGATTGCTTGCTTCGTGGTGTACGTAGAGAAGGATTTAGTACACTGAAATTCTCTATCAGATGCAATGTGGGGAGGGGGGATGGGGCTCAAAGACCTACACTAAACCGTTCAACTAAAGATTTTTTATTTGCTCATCACTTCTGTGCAGACTGTTGGTTGGCTTGATGAAATAAAGTGTATTTTGAGCAGAATACTGCATTTCAATGAAATGATCTTCAGTACGGTACACAGAAATATGGTTGTCATTGCACTGAAGTCTTATGTACCCTCAAAAGTGCCTGAGCAAGGAGATGGTGCTTGCAGTCCTACCTGAAGTGTCTACAAACGCTCTGATTGGGAGAAAACGCGAAACCTTGACTGCCTTTTCTTTCAATGGGAAACTTCTGAGCACGTGCCTTCACTGATGTGTTTGCTTTTTGACTCACATGCAAAGCAAAAGTGAGTCTATGTACTCACCCGTGTCGTCCGTTCGGGCGTCCGGGTGTCCGTGAAAAACTTTAACGTTGGATTTTTCTCGGAGACTATTAAGTCTATCAACACCCAATTTGGCATGATGGTGTATGATGACAAGGCGTCAAAAAACATACATAGTGGCTTGACCTTGCTTGAAGGTCAAGGTCGCAGGGGCCATAAATGTCTAAAAAACAGCCATTTTTCACATTTTCCCAATTTTCTCTGAAGTTTTTGAGATTGGATACCTGACCTATATATGGTGTATAGGGCAAAGTAATCCCTATCTTTTGATACCAGTTTGATTGACCTTGCTTCAAGGTCAAGGTCACAGGAGCTCTTTAAAGTTGGATTGTATACATATTTTGAAGTGACCTTGACCCTGAACTATGAAAGATAACTTTTCCAAACTTCATAACACTGTAGTACACATGTTATACTTTCATAATAGCTCACCTGTGTTGTCCGTCCGGGCGTCCAGGCGTCTGTCCGGGCAGACCGGGCGTCCGGGCGTCCTTTAATCCGTAAAAAACTTTTAACGTTGGATTTTTCTCTATTAAGTCTATCAACACCCAATTTGGCATGATAGTGTAGGATGACAAGGCGTACAAAAACATACACAGTAGCTTGACCTTGCTTCAAGGTCAAGGTCACAGGAACTCTTTAAAGTTGGATTGTATACATATTTTGAAGTGACCTTGACCCTGAACTATGGAAGATAACTCTTCCAATCTTCATAACAACGTAGTACACATGTTATACTTTCATCATGATACACATTTGGTCACATGTCATCAAGGTCAAGGTCTTTTTGACCCTTATGAAATGTGACCAAAATGGGGTAGTGAACCACTAAAAGTGACCATATCTCATGGTAGAAAGTGCCAATAAGCACCATTGTGCTTCCTATGTCTTGAATTAACAGCTTTGTGTTGCATGACCTTGGATGACCTTGACCTTGGGTCAAGGTCACATGTATTTTTGTAGGAAAAATGTGTAAAGCAGTTTTTAGTGTATGATGTCATTGCTAGGTTTAGTTGTTTGACCTTGAAGGACACCTGAAGGTCAAGGTCATGTAAAGGTCAAGGTCATGTAAAGGTCAAGGTCAAGCATGTGAGTCGTATGGGCTTTGCCCTTCTTGTTTTTGGTTTTCCTTCAACAAATATTTCCATTGATCAGTCATAATTATTTGTAGCAACAGCTCTGCATTTCCTTGTGCATGACCCAAAAGTAGGCCAAATAGTGGGTGAGCTGGCAAGATGTGGCAACCTGTTTCAGGTGCACCCTAATGCAGTCTCATCTCACCAGGGTGTTTATCGAGCCATCTCTAGGAGACAAAGGAGTTTCCAGCAGTATTTGCGGCAGTGTTGTACCAGTGCAGTGTCTGTTACAACGCTGAGGCGATGTAGAATATGTGCTGTCTTATCCACAACCCGCTCCCTGGAAACTTGGACAGTGGGGAACCACAGTGAGGAAGGTGACGCTAGCTTGGCTGGGGCAGGGGCTGGGTGACAGCGTATGAACAGATCTGTCCTTTCTCCGAGGTTTCCCTTTCATACCTCCATTCCACCGATTAGAGCTGGTGGCAAATACTTGATGGCCTTCACTGGACAATCAGTGAAATACGAGATTTCGGAGTACTCTGCAGATGTGTGTCTGGCTAGAAATGAACATCAGCATTCCGGTAAACGCCGGCAGCAGAGATGTTTTGATCTGGCATGGCAGAAAGCATCGCTACAGTCAAAACATGTCCCATTTTCTGTTCGATTCCTCACTCTTCCACTCTAGAGATCTGAATGTCCCACTTAAGTCTAAAATACAGAGCCGAAGCCCTGCGTACAGACGGAAAACGTGGGGCCACAGGCAGGGATTGAACCAGTGACGAATTTCTTCCCTGGAAAGGCACATATGTAGAATAATTAAAATCTTCACTCTCCTGCACGTGTGCTTAATGCAGCCTCTTCAGTGTCCACGTGTGATCCTCCAAGATTAGACGAAGCTCTTGTTGTGTCGGTCTATTTGTTTCGCTGACTGAGGATATTTGTATGACCCAGAACTGTTTGCTCCATCCCCGCCTTCCTTGCTTCTCAACCCCCTGTGGGTTGGGGGTGAGAATTGACCCACCGCGTCTCCCTACGTGATTCGTAAGAGGCGAATAACTAGGGACACCGCGACTTGATTCGCGTTTGCTCTAAACTGTTCGAGTGATTTTCGTGCTTAATGGCCTTATATAGCCTACAAAGGCTGATAGGCCGTAAAACACTATCAATCCAATCTTTGCTTCCCTTCTGAGGCCGGTGTCGCAGGATATTTCGGAACCGGACAAATCGGAACCATTCCGATTTATCCTGGCCCTGGTGGCAGGATATTTCGGAACCATTCCGATTTATCCTGGCCCTGGTGGCAGGATTTTTCGGAACCACCAGGATATTTCGGAACCGTCTAGAAGGTCATTAGCCCACATTAATTTTTTACTTTACGACTTTTTCTAAACAGATTGTGAAGAGTTTTTCACACTTTGATGAGGTTGTGCAATAAATATCTTCTCACCTACCTATTTATTTCCTTGTTTATGAATTACAAATTCACGCACAGAAGGCCCACATGGCTTCACTAATATTCTGTCTGCATCATTCCGTGTAAAAATTCTATTCTCGCCTACCTGTTTAATTCCCTGTTTGTGAATTACAAATAAAAAGTGTACAAAGTGTAAACTCTGATTTGAAACCTCTAGAAACCCAGAAAATCATACGAAAGCATCTATAAGGTGGTTCCGAAATATCCTGGTGGTTCCCAATATCCTGCCGCGGGATAAATGGGAATGGTTCCGAAATATCCTAGGATTTTTGGGAACAGGTGTGACATCGCCGATGGTAACTCATCGCGCATGGTTCTGCGCATGCGTCAAAACCGAAAGTGACTCGTGTATCGCGCCTTGTTCAAAGGTGATGTGCCGCGAGACTTTAGATTTTGTGTTTTTCGGTCAATGTGTTCATTTATTGACCGAAAAACACAAAATCTAAAGTCTCGCGGCACATCACCTTTGAACAAGGCGCGATACACGCGTCACTTTCGGTTTTGACGCATGCGCAGAACCATGCGCGATGAAGTTACCATCGGCGATGTCACACCGGTTCCGATTTATCCTGGTTCCGAAATATTCTACGACACCGGGTCCATTTGGTCTGCTTGAAGCAGGAGCCTCTGTTGTGGCCGTCTTGGATACGACTGAAGTGTGGTTGTTCGCAACCATGTGTATCAGATCAAAGATTATAATAATCTTTGATCAGATGCAGAGTGCTCAACATTTGATTGTTGTAGAAAAGAACGTTACGTGTAATGAATGGTTTGGGGGAAAGTTATCACGTATTAGTGTCTATTTGCAATAAAACGCAAAGGGTCTGATACAAAGAGAACATAAACACGAACGCCGAAACGACGGCTATTTTTACGAAGATTTCAAAGGATGCTGATCTAAAAGTTTTTAAAAAAAATAGATCGACATGTTCAAGATTGCTCGATTTCGAACGTTATTAAACTTTGACGTAAAGGACGCAACAGTGACATCAGATCTATTAATATCGTCCAATGAAAGTATCGACGAACACTATGTTTGGACACACTTTTTTGTTGCGACACGCTCCACACAGTATTCAAACGAATTGGAATGAACTTGGTCAAAATAATTGTAGCCTGTATAGCCATTGAATATGAAAAAAATACACACTATTAACCACTGTATAAATTGAGTAGCACGAGATAATGCAACACTGGAGTTAGAAAAAATATTGTACTTTTTTCTTCTAACCACGGGTCTTCCGTACGGTCGAGATCGAGTCTTCGTGCGCCGACACGAGCTCTGCCTTGCAACAGAAGAACTTTTCTTGACACAGTCTGCGCCTGTGAACTTCGACATTCATTCAGAATTGTTTCACAGAAACAGCTAGGAGGCTACACAGTCCTTTTAAACCAAAACATCAGAACATCTTTGGTCTTTGTTTAGTTTTTTTTGCATGCATTATTGCGACGCTGCCATCTTCACACACACGTGCGCGCGCAAGCTCAAAGCTTTATTAACAGTGGAAGACTGAGCATGAGCTGAGCCATCTCTCTTGTTTTTCCTAATTTCTTGTGTAAGCGTGCATTCAGTGCGTGTGTGTGTGTGTAGCAATTTGATGAAAAACTCGCAGGATGCAAAAGTTCAAACCTCTCAGAACGAGGCGTAGCTTAATTGTCACGCGGAGAATAATCGAAATCTTCAAAGCACGAATTGTCTGCAGTGTTGTACTGACACGTGAACTAAAGTAAAACGTCTGAGAAAAAAGAAGACGCCACAAAGGTCAGCGGTAAGGTTTCCATAAAAAACAGGGAGCTGACTGTAAACATTCAAATCGGCAAATACAGGCAAAACAACGAGAGAGAGAGAGAGAGAGAGAGAGAGAGAGAGAGAGAGAGAGAGAGAGAGAGAGATTCTTTATTTATCAAGGATGAAATTTTAGGCATTTCTGCCTATCTTACAAATTGTCCTTGCTCATAAAGAAATGAAAACATGGATAGATAAGAAAAAATACACAGTAGCTAATCTATGTACAACAGTTGGTAAGGTACATGAAGAATATGATCAACAATGACAAAGATTTTAGTAGATGCCTTTGACAACTGTTAGCTCAGTGAGTCTTCAAGTTCAAGCAAATACGTGTCATATGTACAGGCGACAACAGTGAGATCATCTGAATAGATAATCACGTATGGATGCTTTAAAAGACTTCATGGAAGTATTGTTCCTTAGGTGCAATGGGAGTGTATTTCATATCAGAACACCTGAATATGTAATACTGCCTCTGAAAATGTCTACTCTAGGTTTGTGGTAGAATGAAAGTGTTGCGAGATATAGTGAATGGCTTGTTTGGGGACGAATGAAGAGATCAGTAAGATACTTCGGTGCTCGTGAATGAGCAATTTTGTGCATAAGGATGCATGTATTGAGTGAGGACGAGGTGTTTTTGGAAGGGTAGTAAGCCAAGATTTCTGATATTTTCATCCGTAGACAATGTTGAGTCTGAAATAATAAGCTTGGCAGCTCGTCTGTACATTGATTTAATCTTGTTCAAGTGCACTGCCGTGGGGCCATCCCATACAACAGATGCTAAATTAATATGGGAATTTAGGTGTGCGTGAAAAAACATTGCGCATGCATCGGTGTTGACAAAATGCCTCAGTTTAGAGAGCAGGAAAATGTTCTTAGCAATAGTTTTGCATAAGGAATTGACATGTTGTTCCCATGTTAGTTGTTCATCAACAATTATGCCTAGCACTCTGTGTTCTGAGACTTCCTCGATGCTTTCATTTTCTAGCATAAGGTTGATGGTTAAGGGTTGTTGTTGACGTTTTTGTCTTGTAGTTAGGATCATGCACTTGGTTTTTGAGTTGTTTATAACCATTCTATTTGATGAACACCATTTTTGTAAGTCATCAAGGGTAACGTTCAGGGCGCATTGGATGCAATTTATGCTTCTGTCGCTTACGCTGATAATGGTGTCATCTGCAAACATAGTGCATTTGATACTTTCATTTGATATACTCAATGGTAGATCATTGATATACAAGCTGAAGAGCAGTGGACCTAAAATTGAGCTTTGTGGAACCCCTGACTTTACGATTCGTCTCGAGGAATACAACCCGTTGACATAGACACATTGGCTTCTATGTGTCAAGTATGATCGGAAACAGGAGAATGATGTTGGATTTTTAAAGTACATCGAGAGTTTATCAAGGAGAATTACGTAGTCAACTAGGTCAAATGCCTTTTTCAGGTCTAAGAAAATGGTACCAGACAGTTCGCGGTTGTTTATGGCTGATAGCCAGTCGTTCATCAGGAAGGATAAAGCAGTTCGGCAGGAGTGATGGGAACGAAAGCCGGATTGCAATTGATATAATAAGTCAAATTGGTCAAGATACGAGAAAAGATGTTTGTGAACGTGTCTTTTTAGTGGTTTGGAGATAAGAGGCAAAATTGAGATGGGACGGTAATCATCGGGTACTGAAGCAGTCTTAGATTTAGGCAGTGGAATGACCTTGGCCTGCTGAAGACGAGACGGGAAGATACTGTTTCTTATACACAAGTTGTAAATGTGTGTCAATGAAGGCAGTATGGTATCTGAAGCAGTTTGAAACAGGTTATCTGCGAAAGTACACGTTAGACTTTTTAACTAAAACAAGGCTGTAAAATGAGCTCCAGTGGGTGGATTTTCATCTTGAAGACATAAAACGACATCACATGCAAACAAAAGCGGTGTGCATAAGGCACAACAATCAGGACGCTGAAGTGGGACATTTTGAAGGCATGCATCAAGGCCAGTGCTGCACGCTACATCTCTCTGAGATTTACAGAGAAATGTCAAAGCTTCCGTAAATATTCTAGATTCTATAGATTATTAGACAACCAAGAACGCGACATGAGGTGTATTTCGCTCTCATTTGTATGCATTTTTAATATGCAAATAACGATATAAAAAGTATTTTTATCGGTTATAAATGTTTATTAATCATGTATATTATTTGCATCAATTAACAACCCCTCTCACAAATGTGTGCTCTTTCAATCAGTATCACACTAGAGATATTAATCTTCACCTCAGTGCTAAAGCCATCTACATACTGCAACAGGTCTTGAAGCCCTCACTTCAGTGCTAAAGCCATCTACATACTGCAACAGGTGTTGAAGCCTTCACTTCAGTGCTAAAGCCATCTACATACTGCAACAGGTCTTGAAATCTTCACTTCAGTGCTAAAGCCATCTACATACTGCAACAGGTCTAGAAGCCTTCACTTCAGTGCTAAAGCCATCTACATACTGCAACAGGTCAAGAAGCCCTCACTTCTGTGCTAAAGCCATCTACATACTGCAACAGGTCTAGAAGCCCTCACTTCAGTGCTAAAGCCATCTACATACTGCAACAGGTCTAGAAGCCCTCACTTCAGTGCTAAAGCCATCTACATACTGCAACAGGTGTTGAAGCCTTCACTTCAGTGCTAAAGCCATCTACATACTGCAACAGGTGTTGAAGCCTTCACTTCAGTGCTAAAGCCATCTACATACTGCAACAGGTCTTGAAGCCTTCACTTCAGTGCTAAAGCCATCTACATACTGCAACATATCTAGAAGCCTTTACTTCAGTGCTAAATCCATTTACATACTACAACAGGTCTTGAAGCCTTCACTTCAGTGCTAAAGCCATCTACATTCGACAACAGGTCTTGAAACCTTCACTTCAGTGCTAAAGCCATCCACATACTGCAACAGGTCTTGAAGCCCTCACTTCAGTGCTAAAGCCATCTACATACTGCAACAGGTGTTGAAGCCTTCACTTCAGTGCTAAAGCCATCTACATACTGCAACAGGTCTTGAAGCCTTCACCTCAGTGCTAAAGCCATCTACATACTGCAACAGGTCTTGAAGCCTTCACTTCAGTGCTAAAGCCATCTACATACTGCAACAGGTCTTGAAACCTTCACTTCAGTGCTAAAGCCATCTACATACTGCAACATATCTAGAAGCCTTCACTTCAGTGCTAAAGCCATCTACATACTGCAACAGGTCAAGAAGCCCTCACTTCAGTGCTAAAGCTATCTACATACTGCAACATATCTAGAAGCCTTCACTTCAGTGCTAAAGCCATCTACATACTGCAACAGGTCTTGAAGCCCTCACTTCAGTGCTAAAGCCATCTACATACTGCAACAGGTCTTGAAGCCTTCACTTCAGTGCTAAAGCCATCTACATCAAGCTTTGAAGTCTTTACACACTTGTGATCGGGAGCTGAATTAATACATTTGAATACACAAGGTATGCAGATTTAGAATTCATGTAATTATGTCTCTTACAAGAAATGCGTGATGTTTGGTGAACTAATGCATTAAAAGGGTAGTAGGGGTAGACAAGCAGGAAGGCTTGTATGTTGCAGTTTGTCCACGTTCTTTCGGTCGTAGGGGAACAATTTACGGAGGGTTTCTACAATGTGCAATCACCAAATTTGACCTATCACTCACGTTGTGGGCTGCTTGGCAGATACATTAACTCCGTAGTTCTATGTTTATTCTGTATGAAAGGACCAAGGCAGGTTGGCAGACCAACATGCAGATATAAAAACACAAAAAACCACGGACCTCACCTTTTCATTGTTTTGTTGATTGTTCAAAACGTACAACAGCAATGTCTGCTCTCCTTGTGGCTCTTTTGGCGAGAATGTGTAAAGGCGGTAATCAACACGGGGTTGACTGGTCAATCATTCCCTGTACTGGAACTAGGCGTTATGTGGTAGGGAAAAATGTCGGCACCAGTTGCAAATCAGGAGTGAACGAACAAGTGAGGCTGGCGATATTTCCGGGATGGGGGTGCTTAAAAGGAGTGGGTGCCCAATAGTGGGAACAGCTGGTGTCGTTGGAAGGCAATGGCTGTGTCATGGCGGCATGCACTACGTGGCTGGGACCGTGGGCACAGGCTGCAAGAACTGGTTTAGTTGTTTTGCACTGTGGCCCGTGTCCTGTTGTTCGCTAGTAATGTGGACACAACACACCCTCCATATGACGCACGTTGTCTCGACATGTGTTTCCTGTCTGACTAGTTCGCCATCTCTCTCTCTCTCTCTCTCTCTCTCTCTCTCTCTCTCTCTCTCTCTCTCTCTCTCTCTCTCTCTCTCTCTCTGCCCTCTCCCCCTCTCTGCCTCCTCCCCCCCCCCATCTCTGTCTGTCTGTCTGTCTGTCTGTCTGACCCTCCTCTCTCTCTCTCTCTCCTCTCTCTCTCTCTCTCTCTCTCTCTCTCTCTCTCTCTCTCTCTCTCTCTCCTCTCTCTCTCTCTCTCTCTCTCCCCCCCCCCCCACCCCTCTCTCTCTGCCCTCTCCCTCTCTCTGCCTCCTCCCCCCCCCCCATCTCTGTCTGTCTGTCTGACCCTCCTCTCTCTCTCTCTCTCTCTCTCTCTCTCTCTCTCTCTCTCTCTCTCTCCCACTCTCTCTCTCCCACTCTCTCTGTCTCTCTCTGTCTGTCTGTCTGTCTGTCTGTCTGTCTCTCTCTCTATCTCTATCTATCTATCTATCTATCTATCTATCTATCTATCTATCTATCTATCTATCTATCTATCTATCTATCTATCTATCTATCTATCTATCTGTCTGTCTGTCTGTCTGTCTGTCTGTCTGTCTGTCTGTCTGTCTGTCTGTCTGTCTGTCTGTCTGTCTGTCTGTCTGTCTGTCTGTCTGTCTGTCTGTCTGTCTGTCTGTCTGTCTGTCTGTCTGTCTGTCTGTCTGTCTGTCTGTCTGTCTGTCTGTCTGTCTGTCTGTCTGTCTGTCTGTCTGTCTGTCTGTCTGTCTGTCTGTCGGTCGGTCGGTCGGTCGGTCGGTCGGTCGGTCGGTCTGTCTGTCTGTCTGTCTGTCTGTCTGTCTGTCTGTCTGTCTGTCTGTCTGTCTGTCTGTCTGTCTGTCTGTCTGTCTGTCTGTCTGTCTGTCTGTCTGTCTGTCTGTCTGTCTGTCTGTCTGTCTGTCTGTCTGTCTGTCTGTCTGTCTGTCTGTCTGTCTGTCTGTCTGTCTGTCTGTCTGTCTGTCTGTCTGTCTGTCTGTCTGTCTGTCTGTCTGTCTGTCTGTCTGTCTGTCTGTCTGTCTGTCTGTCTGTCTGTCTGTCTGTCTGTCTGTCTGTCTGTCTGTCTGTCTGTCTGTCTGTCTGTCTGTCTGTCTGTCTGTCTGTCTGTCTGTCTGTCTGTCTGTCTTCTGTCTGTCTGTCTGTCTGTCTGTCTGTCTGTCTGTCTGTCTGTCTGTCTGTCTGTCTGTCTGTCTGTCTGTCTGTCGTCTGTCTGTCTGTCTGTCTGTCTGTCTGTCTGTCTGTCTGTCTGTCTGTCTGTCTGTCTGTCTGTCTGTCTGTCTGTCTGTCTGTCTGTCTGTCTGTCTGTCTGTCTGTCTGTCTGTCTGTCTGTCTGTCTGTCTGTCTGTCTGTCTATCTATCTATCCTCTCTCTCTCTGTGTATACACGTGTGTGCGTGCATGCATGTGTGTGTGTGTGTATACACGAGTGTGCGTGGTGTGTGTGTGTCTGTTTTTGTATAACAAAGTTAATTGTTAAGTTACGGTTGCTTGAATCTTGGGGAGTCGTTGTAGCTTGGCCAAACGTAAATGTAGTCAACAAACGGGAATTCAGTCGACTGGATTTTATTACTGTTGATGAAGACTTCAAAGGTACGACACTCTCCTTCACAAAAGGGAAGGGAAGGCAAAGACTGTCTGTAATATACAGAACGGGGAGTTTACACGTCTTGCACCAAAGACAAAGACAATGAAGCTCGTCTCCGACTATGCTAAGCATTGCAAAGGCTCAAATTCCATCCAGACGAGGAATGCTACCGTACGTCACGTATAGGGTGATGTTTCCATTTTACTGACCAATGGTCACTTGTAATCAGTATGATGTGAGCGTCACGTCATTTCATAAATTACTATCACGTGGTACGAAAACTTTCCATGCGTATCATTAGGAATGGAAATGCTTCTTTCATTAACGGCACATGTTTCTCGGATAAGTATCAGAATCCTAACAACTTACTTTAAGAATGCAAATATTATTTCATTAGTAGCGTATGCATTGGAGTAATATGTGGGCAGGCCTTCTATGCTCAAGTAATTAGTATAGATGACTGTAAGATGACTCTAAGGGGTATCATGCCAATTAGCGCCTGTGGGCCATAATGTCAATTAGACGAGAGGCCACAAATCCCTAGGCACGGAGAGCAAAGGAGGTCGACCTTAGGATACTGTAACAAAGACAGATACTCGGCGATAAGATGGACATACTACTGTTGTTAAAACATTTACTTGTAATATGTGTGTACAATCATGGAACGAATGATCATCGTTTATCCCTCCTTCCACTCTTTTAGAACAATGCCCTGTTTATCATGTGGTCCCTTTGATTTCATGCTGTTAGTTTTGTTCATATGCAGAGGGTTTATTTTTCTGTTTCTCTTGACAGTCTGTCTGTCTGTCTCTATTCGTCCGTCCTTCCGTCCGTCCGGCTCTCTCTCTCTCTCTCTCTCTCTCTCTCTCTCTCTCTCTCTCTCTCTCTCTCTCTCCGAGCTCTTAAGAGACTGCACGTGTAATAAGGTGTTCGGACCCCCAATCATCACAGCAGATGACGGCCAAGTGGTTCCTGCTGCTTTTATTCATTTATGTCTACATTCTGGCTGGCTCTCTCGTTCATTGCTGACTCCAATTCATTGTTTTCCCATTCACTCTCATTGTCTCTTCCTGTGTACGTGTATTACTGTACCTGTGTGACTGACTGACTGTACCTGTGTGACTGACTATCTGTGACTGTGTACTGACTGTGCGTTCTTGCAAACTCATGCATCTGCATTTTACGATTGCCATTTCCAAAAGCCTTCCTGTTCTCTTTCCATTCACGAGAAACAGCTGGTGACAAGAGAGGGTAAATTTAATCTGTTGATTCTTACTTTGTCAGTCTATCCCTCTGATTAAATCATGTCTCTTCTTACCAATCTTTCACCCGTTTAGATGCCGGCAATATGAAGACGTGCTCTCTTAATTCTGTGACGCACGGACGCTCTAGAAATCAATAGTCGTGATGCACGTCTTAGGTGTCCCGTGGTTTCCCCATGGTGATTCGGGCCGTAAATTAGCCAGCGGTCTGACTATCGCAGGCTATTGGTTCACGTCCTCTCCTGTCGTAACGTGAGAATCAGATCGAGCAGTACGCGTTTAGCTGTCAAACACGAGATCCCAAATAGAGAGAATCGGATTACGTCCCTAATGAAATGCCTGGATGAACGGTAGGTTCAGGACTCATGAAATTTGCACGAGCAAATGTGTGTGTGTGTGTGTGCGGGCACACGCTCATGCCCTTGCATGTATTCGTGCTTGCGTGATTGTGTGTGTGTGTGTGTGTGTGTGTGTGATTGTGTGTGCGTGCGTGTGCATGCGTGCGTGCTAGCGTGCGTGCATGCGTGTGTTTGTGGTGTGTATGTGTGTGTGTGGTGTGTGTATGTGTGTGTGTGTGTGTGTGTGTGTGTGTGTGTGTGGTGTATTGGGGAGGGGGAGGGCGGCGCACGTGCCCTCCGAATGCATGCATGCGAATGTGATTGTGTTTGCATGATATCAAGGTATCATCAACATGTGTGCACACGAGATTAATGATTGATTATGGACAAATACAAAACGATACCTCAAGCACATCTATGTTTTTTCTGAACAACTGGTCCTGGAATTTAGTGTTTGAATGATTGCAAGCTTTGGTGTGGACTCGCGCGATGAAGAAAGTAATTATGAGTCACGACATTTCTCTTATTGAATGTCATTACATGTCATTATCATCTTACTACAAGTAAATGGTTAAGAGAAAGTAATCTGAGCACAAATATAGAATGGAAAGTGGTTGAGAAAACAGGAAAAAGATACCATTAAAGGCACCTAGTGCTGAATGACAAATGCACTTTATTCCAATCCATGTGTGGGAGATTGACGTACCGTATCATGCGAAGTGTATCGTCCTCTACCCAAGTAGATCAGCTTGATAAGCCGTGTAAGTCATCGAGTATAGAACGTGCATTCTAAAGCTTCCAAAAATAACTCTGGCAAGTTTCTACATATCTATGATAATTTGTATGGATTTGAATTGATTGTTTTTAAATTTAGTTTTACCTGATCTTCATTCGGATTCGCCAAACTGCAGTGGGAAGATCCAGATGAAACTCGGCTGTGGGTTGATTTCAATCGTGTTTATCTTGCCATTCACTTCCGGTCCTTGAGCGTTTCTCTGTACATGTATATTCCGTCCTCAAGTCTTTCTGCTTTTTCGTCATCAGGTCCGCATATTAATTTTAATTATCTTCGCCACTGACCACATCGACTACAAAGAAGTTTGCATGAGTATTTCATCATTGTTCTTTTAAGATTTCCTGTCCTGGCCTTTTCCATTCACTCCCTCTTATTAGGCACGTAGGAAATCGCTTGACATAAGTCATAGGTTGAGGAAATGAGGGGTGGGATGGGGGTGGATGGGTGGAAGGGTGGGAGCCGAACCAGAGGTTGGAGTGGAAAAGGGGGAAGGCTAGGTGGGGGGACTCAACTTACACCAGCAACGTGAGGGCCTCAGCGTCCCCGCGTCATGGCGAAGAAATCGTGGCAACGTCTGACGTCATCAGCACTCTACCACCCTGGCTTTGACAGCTGTAACGGTAAACTACTCGTAGATGTAATCTTTCCCCCGTTTCTCCTTTAATGGCAACTACTGAATCTTACGACTCTTACTATATCAAATGGACCTATTCGTGGCATGACATTAGCTGCATCATCAGTCGCACTGTGAATTGCTTTATTAATACGTCAGGGGACAAAGATGAAATGATTTTCTCTGTGCAATTAAAATTTCCAAGCGTCTCCAGGTGCGGGGGAGGGGGGGGGGGGTATGGGGTGGGGAGGGGAGGGGGTCTTTTCAGACCTACGTTGACAAAAGGAGCATTTAGTAAGGCAGCAAAGGTCACAAGCTGCCTCGGACTAGTCTACTGACATTTTGTCGACTTTATGAACCCGTCATGACACGATCTGCCACCCGTATCTATTCTACGAGAATAATGCAGCTAATTTCAGCTAAGAATGTTTTGTGATTCGAAGGTTATTGTAATGGATTGACATGTCCCAATCCATTCATCTCAAAGGGGAAACGAAACAGCCAATTGATGCATTGTCTTGGGGCTGGGTGGGTGGGTGGGTAGGTGGAACAGGACAAGGAGTCGTATTTAGAAAAGCTAAACCAAGAAATGGCACGTCAAAGTAAAGTTCTTCAACGATTTGATTTGAAAATATAAATTGTAGTAAATGTTAAAAACGTCGGTCCGAATAATTATGTTCTTGAGGGAAAGCTTATTCTACTGCATGGCATCTGCCTGCACTCTTGCACCATGTGGAAAGTAGGTTTCGCGTTTTTCATAATGACTGACAGCTTGTACATTTGCGTGAGAGAGCGAGCGAGAGAGTGAGCGAGAGAGAGAGAGAGAGAGAGAGAGAGAGAGAGAGAGAGAGAGAGAGAGAGAGAGAGAGAGAGAGAACGAACGAACGAACTTTATTTTACAAGGGTAGTGAATTAGGCAGTAGTGTCTTTCTTGCATTCAGCCCTTGAGGCAAAATATTCAAATGTGGTGAGAGAGAGAGAGAGAGAGAGAGACAGAGACAGAGAGAGAGAGAGCGAGAGAGAGAGAGAGAGCGAGAGAGAGAGAGAGAGCGAGAGCGAGAGAGAGCGAGAGCGAGAGAGAGAGAGAGAGAGAGAGAGAGAACGAGGGAGGGAGAGAGAGAGAGAGAGAGAGAGAGAGAGAGAGAGAGAGAGAGAGAGAGAGAGAGAGAGAGAGTCACAGAGTAATCCATTTTTCATGGCATGCCAGTGTGCTAGATTGGAGTGAATGTCACACGTTCTAATAAACTGTTTCCAGCCCACTCTGTACTTTGGATGGGTCTGGTGTAGACTTCGTTGGCATGGCAAAAGCACGCTGATTCCTAGGCATTTCACCAAAGAAAATAATTCTTGTGTTTGCACAAACTGTGCATGAAATGTCAAGCGTTATCGTGCTAGTTTGCCACGCTGTGCTTTGCAAGAGAGAAAAAAATCGTCCACCACGTGGTAGAGTTACGGCGACCCCATCATCAGCCACTGAAATTCAGTCCCCAATTTCCGGTCGTACTTGCTAATGAATTTTACCATAGTCTATTTTGAATATTGCAATATTTCAAATTGCGTGGTAAAACGCAACGACGCAAACACGCGAGCCATGCATTGGTCGTACACACATGTATACGACAATGACATCGCAGAGGTACGCAATGATAATCACACACGCCGGTAACGGTTAACTTCACACTCGATACATTTTTCGAAACAATAACGATTCTCAGTCTGTGAAGAGTTACATCGAACTTTATCGTAGTGGTTGGATTACTCTGCGGTCTGGTAGATCAGTATGTACCTCTGTGCCCTCGACTTCGAAGCTGCGCATTTGTGGAGAGACAGTGAACATGTTCAAGACTGACTGTCACGAGCTCCGCTTTTGGGCGCTGAGCGCAATGCTCGTGGTAAATGTTCAGTTTTAGGTAATGTTAGTAATTTGCGATTTTCTCGTGCCAAACGGGTTTTTGGGTGCTGAGTCAGCATACTTTTGTTAATAAAAGGAACTAAGGTTCAACAGCTCGTGGCTCCCCATTACTTCTTATTGAAGGACAGCCTGGGGGTTGTGCTGTCTGGGAGCGGTGCATTCTGTAAACCCGAGTATTGACTCTGGCACAGTTCGCAATGAATGCGTAATAGGCTTGACCCTTCGCATTACAGCCTTGCGCCCAAAATAGTTCGTTCTGATACTATTTTTCTCTCCACTTTTTACAAAAATCATTCAGATGTCAAAACTTGTTTCCATTTCAACACAAACATTTTATTGTATCGAATAAACGCTTGTTTGTTGTCTCAACAAGAGTAAGTTAAGAGTTTTGTGCGAAATAGTCTTAGAACTACTTTAACGGCGTATATGAGGGAGCACATCGGCTATCCCACAAGCCTCTCGTGTGACCTCCGTATGAATAAATTGGCCAAAAACCTTCCATCACGTGATGTGAACTGTGCTAGAGATACTTTTGCCGGTAGGCGAAATCTCTAGTTTACTAGAATGGGAGCGGTGCGGTGGTCATTTAATAGACCGGTTTATTGTCTTCTATGGTTCCGCGGGGTTTTTGCGGATTTGGCTAGTAAAGATTGCTGTTGTGCAATTTACTGTGATGACTGCTGTGTATGCAGTGTAGGAGTGTCCTGCGGTGTTTGGTAGGCAGGTAGGAACAAATTGCTGTTTGCAATTTATGGAAATGTCTACTGCCGTTTTGCAATGTATTAGTGACTTGCTTTGTTGAATATTGCGAACATGTTGTTGTAAAAAAATTGTTTCGTTCTAAAATACAAAGCTTCTTCAAATTTCACACTTGTGTCTGCTTGTGATTTCAATTCCTTAGACCTCGGGCAATCCGGGTCATAACACCGACCTATTAAAAAAATGAAATTGTCCGACAGCGTCATAAACCATCTTTGCGCAAACTCTACAATCTGATTTCACGTTGATGACCAAAGTCATGAACACATATCATTTAGATATTCTAACATTTCAGTCATCTCCGACTTTGCACTTGTACTGTGCGACCGGGGGAAATATGTTTACCAACAGTGATGCCCTAGGACGCTATTTACTTATAAGCCTTTAGCTAAAGCGAGACTTAAAGATGCACACAGGGAATCCCTGTAATCATAGGTTGTGTGAACGAAGAGAAGCTCACTCCCACTCGTACACTGCAACTCACAGTGACACTTGGAGGGCCATAACACTCAGCTGACCCTCTGGGCTGGAAGTGTGACCTTCAAAACAACTGCAATCTAACGACTACCATTGCTAAACGTTCGCCTCAGAAAGAAAATGCCACTCACTGCGTAGCTTTCGGCCGCTGTCCCGCAGCCTCCTTCAGCCCAAATCTAATGTCCTCTAAACCCTCAAGAAGCTATTGCCTTTTTCTACAGAGCGGACGAGGGGAAATCTGCCATTTGCAGTATTAATACAGTAGTCGCCGCTTATAAAACACGCGGTTAATAAAAACAGCCATTTTTTAAATACAGTTGGTCCGGTCCGGATTTACCACTATATAACCTATGTAAAATTCCGCCGGTTATTAAATACAGGCGCCGTTTAATAAAAACACTTTCTGTTCTTTTTCTCGCTGTTCGTAGGGTCAGAGTCGATCTCTGGTTGTGAATTCTTGTCAGCAAACCGTTAGATGACAACTAAAGACGCTTCAGCGTTTGTGTGAACAGTGATTACACCCTTGTCAGCAAACCGTCAGATGTCAATTCAACACTGTCTAGTCTCGCTGGATAAGCAGTGAAACAGAAAATAGCTTTAACTTCAGCTCCAAAGAAAAGAAAAAGAACAGAAATGACACCCAAAGACAAAGTGGACTTGCTTGATCGCTACCGAGAGCTAAATTCTAAAAGTTTGAGGGAGGGTGCTGACATTTTGGGTGTGTCGGCATCCTTTCTGTGCCAGACACTGAAAAAAGATGATGAACTTAGGGCTGACATTGCAGAGGGCTGCAGTCAAGGCCAAAGGAAGCGTCGGGGCTGCGGGAAAGATAAAGAGACAGAAGATGGCTTAAAGCGGTTGTTCGACACTATCCAAGCACGCAACACACCTGTAAACTGCCCAATCCTGTGTCAGAAGGCGGAACAGATTGCTTCCCAGCTTGGTCGCTCCGAATTCAAAGCTACAGATGGGTGGTTTAAGAGGTGGAAGAAACGCAACGGCTTGGTCTTTGTGAAGCAACAGGGTGAAGCGGGAAGTGCCGGTTAATAAAATCGCCGCTTATTAAAAACACTTTTGTTCGGTCCCAATGTGTTTTTAATAAGCGGCGACTACTGTATACCAATAAGACTTCATCTAAAACTTTCCGCCCCTTAGCCCCCTAAACTGTCGGCTCCGAATATGTTGCCCCATCTGTCGGCCCAATCCCACAACCTCATCATTCCACTCTCGTTCGTCCAGAAATCCCGTCACCACGGGAAGATCGTGACATCTCAAAGATTCCGTTCGAGATGAATGCAGTTCGTGAAAACACGGCCGTGTCGTGGTTGCTGCGATCTTCAAAGAAAGGGTCTCTAAGGTTGGTCGTGTGGGCTCATCACGTTCAGACTTAGATCTACGAATGACACATTTGTACCTGTGCATCATAATCCTGGTCCCCGTGCATACTCTTGCACACGTGTTGACAGCTGTCAGAATGCTTTGAGAGCGTCTAAAAGTACAACGTTCAGCCGAATGTGATAGGGTCCACTGTGTAAGTTTTTGTTGGCCTGCTGAAGGGCTATTGAAGCATTATCGTCGTTTCTGCCAGACTGTCTCAAAGACATCATGCAACCTGGTCAAAAGAAATGTAGGAATGGTGTAGGGACTGGACAATCGACAACAATGGACATATATTCCATTCATGACTATGAAAGGATGGCACCATCCAACCAAACGCGAATGGGGCAATGCCAGTCCAGAAGAGAAACTGCTGACGTGAAG
The DNA here is from genome assembly GCA_034096865.1 of Theodoxus fluviatilis. NCBI lineage: Eukaryota > Metazoa > Mollusca > Gastropoda > Cycloneritida > Neritidae > Theodoxus > Theodoxus fluviatilis. The sequence continues at coordinate 8,465 of JAWQFJ010003237.1, read as the reverse complement.
TCAGGACACAGCCTGCAGTGATATGAGAAAGATACATCGCCAGTCTCCCAGGCCTTCAGAAGTGCGGTACATGAGTGGGGCATCGCGCATGGTGGACAAGTCTCATCCTGACCCAGGATTCCTGTGAGGCTGAAACGAAAGCCTTGTTTTGAAAGCGGCGTTCGGGTTTGGTTTGCCCGGATGCTTTTCTGAAATTGAAACATTGTTGTTTCACTGATACAGTTTCAACGGTGTTCGTAGACGGTGAAACTTGCCTCACTGAGACAATTTGATTGACTCCACCCATCTCCGTGATGGCTACCTGCGTCTTTCGGCTATAACCGCGGAATCCAAATCGCTCATCAGCATTAGATGATAACGGAGTATAGGAGCATTCTCACTGGCTGGCGGAACGGTATCGGTGAAACACCATGAATTAAGAGTGTGTTATAAATCATGAGACATTCGAGGTACAAGAGGCGAAGCTTTCTTTGATGTAACTGCTCCCACCCGAGATAAAAACCGTCTTGCATACAAATGTTGCGGGAAAAAACATTTGTCAGTCTCACCATTTTATGCGACAACCATAAGAGTCTCATGCAACCAAACGTCAGCGTGATCGGCCGCCTCCGTGGCTGCGAGGGATACAGGGACTACACGCTGTCTCTGCTGGCTGCTTTGGCGAAGATTCTCGCACGCCAGCACAGGGATCTGTCGCTAGCGCAAGACACAGCACGAGGAGCAAGAGGAGACACGGAAAGGAGTGTGGACCATGGGCGCGTTGACTACGTTTGGTACCCTCCTTGAGGGCAAGCCGAGAGCGAGGCAAGCATCGAAAGACGTCTGAGAAACAGCCAATCATCAGTTGGCAAGGCAGAAGTCCGAGGGAACATGGCTGCATCCTGGCGCGAGAGTCGGTGAAGAAGTGTCCGATAGACGAAATAACTGACGGCAGTTTTTCACTTGATGGAACTTACCATGATGACATCTCGAATGGCACGGGAACTTTTTCCCCAAAAAAGAAAGCAACCCGGGTTCAATTGTAGACAATTTTGTCGAAAATGATGTTCCTCGATGCCTCAATAAACTTCGATCAAATTCCAGGGACATAAATCAGAAATTGGTTGATTGATTGATTCTTTATTTGCGGCCGACGACCCATTGACGAAGATAAATAGATATATACAAGTTTAAAACGAAGTATGCAATGTGTAAGATTCTCAACTGTATACAACGTGTGGTGAAAGAACACAGCCTTGAAATATACAAACATCAAGGTTTCCTAAAAGTCTAATGGGTAAATGTACATTGGAATTAAAGACATACTTCAGAGAGTGGACATGTACGATGATTCGTGTATGCAAAAAATAAAAAAATCGACAGTGTTTGTCCAGAAATAACCTATACACACTCCTCAAAAAATGCAATTGAACACTCGAACACCGAAGACATCCGTGCATGTACACTTTTCCATTCTCAGACAGTGAGAAGCACATTACAGACTGCCCTCTATCAGCGGCAACCCAGTTGGCACGGTCTCCGCCATTTTGTTTTTTTCCGGACGTCTGCAGCTAGACGCGGCGAGGTACCTCTAGAGCCACCTCGGCCACCCTCCTCCTCCCCTAGTGCCTCCTTCTGAGTGAGACGCCGTAGGCAACGTCTAGCCCTCGAGTTTCCTTGCCATAGAAACGCGCCCCATCCGTCACGGAGCGCGCCGAGCGCGACATTGCGTGCTCCAAGGCAATCAGACGTCTGTCCCCCAACCCCTGCAGATGAAACAGCGTGGCCTCGTGGAAAAAAAGCAATCTTGCCAAGATGTAGTGGCAGTGTCTTTCGTAATACAGTTTTATCACGAAGATGAAGTACTTCCTTCTGCTCTGTGCAAGCCACAAAACGAGTGGATTCGATCGATGATGCCCTCCTGCTCGCTTCTTTCTTTTTTGAAATGCCTGGCTCTAGGTCTGTCTTATATCTCTGTGTGTGTGTGTGTGTGTGTGCGCGCGCGCGTGCGCGTGCATGTGCGCGCATGCGTGTGTGTGTGTGTGCCTGTGTGTGCGTGTGTGTAAGTACGCGTGTGAGTTTGTGTGTGTGCGTGTGCGTGCATGTGCGCGCATGCCTGTGTGTGCGTGCGTATGTGCGTGTGTGTGCGTGTGTGCGTGTGTGCGTGCGTGCATGTGCGCGCATGCGTGGGTGCGTGTGTAAGTATGTGTGTGAGTTTGTGTGTGTGTGTGTATGTGTGTGTGTGTGTACTTGCATGTCCAAGTGCGTGTGTCTGTCAGTATATCTGTGTGTCTCACTCTGTACGTGTGTCTTACTTTCTTCATTTCTCTCTCTGTCTCTCTCTTTCTGTCTCTGTCTCTCTGTCTCTCTCTCTGTCTCTGTCTCTGTATCTGTCTCTCTCTCTCTCTCTCTTTCTCTCTTTCTGGTGCGTCTGTTTCTCTGTCTGTCTGTCTGTCCGTCCGTCCGTCCGTCGGTCAGTCGTTCGGTCGGTCGGTCGGTCGGTCGGTCGGTCGGTCGGTCGGTTGGTCTGTCGGTCGGTTTGTCGGTCGGTCTGTCCTTTTGTCTGTCTCTGTCTGTCTCTGTCCCTTTGTCTGTCTCTGTCTGTCTCTGACCCTTTGTCTCTGTCTGTGTGTCTGCCCGTGTGTGTGTGTGTGTGTGTGTGTGTGTTTGTGTGTGTGTGTGTGTGTGTGTCTGTCTTTCTCTCTCTGTCTCTTTGTCTCTCTCTGTCTCTCTCTCTCTCTCTCTCTCTCTCTCTCTCTCTCTCTCTCTCTCTCGTCTCTGTCTCTCTGTTTCTGTCTGTCTGTCTGTTCTTCTGCCTGCCTGTCTGCCTGTCTGTCTGTCTGTCTGTCTGTCTGTCTCTCTCTCTCTCTGTCTCTCTGTCTGTCTCTAGATCTGTCTCTCTCGATCTGTCTGTCTCTCGATCTGTCTGTCTGTCTCTCTCTCGCTCTCTTTCTCTCTCTCTCTCTCTCTCTCTCTCTCTCTCTCTCTCTGTGTGTGCGTGCGAGCGCGCGCGCGTTTGTCTGCATGCGTGCGTGTGTGTGCTTGTCTCTGTGTCTGCCTGCTTCAGTGTTAGTATGAGCGTCTGTGTGTCTGTTGTCCCTCCGTGTGTATCCGCCTGTTACAGTGCCTCTTTGTGTGTGTGTGTGTGTGTGTGTGTTTGTGTGTGTGTTTGTGTGTGTGTGTGTGTTTGTGTGTGTGTGTGTTTGTGTGTGTGTGTGAATGTATGTATGTATGTATGTATGTATGTATGCATGCATGCATGCATGCATGCATGTATGTATGTATGTATGTATGTATGTATGTATGTATGTATGTATGTATGTATGTATGTATGTATGTATGTATGTATGTATGTATGTATGTATGTATGTATGTATGTATGTATGTATGTATGTATGTATGTATGTATGTATGTGTGCCCGTCTACGTGCCTGTTTATATGAGTGTCTGTGTGCCTGTGTCAGTGTATGTTTGGGTCTGTGTGCCTGTGTCAGTGTATGTTTGGGTCTGTGTGTCTGCCTCTGCGTGAAATTGCCTGTGCGTGCCTGTCCGTATGTCTTTTCGAGTGCCTATCTGAAAGTGTCTCTGTGTTAGCGTGAGCAAGACTATTTGCGCGCGCGCGTCTCTCTCTCTCTCTCTCTCTCTCTCTCTCTCTCTCTCTCTCTCTCTCTCTCTCTCTCTCTCTCTCTCTCTCTCTTTCTGTGTCTGTCTCAAGTAAGCGTCCACCGTCCACTCCCCGCACCGTGACACAGGCAGGAAGATTGAGGCAAACCAAGAGAGCCAGAGATTGACTGCTACTTGAAGAGATCCAGTGCTTGTTAATCAGGCCTATCTAGTTTTTACTGTACCTGCAGCCACTGGTTCTTCATAGCTGTTGACAGGTCTCTCACACGCCCACCTTGCCTAGATTTCAACATTAGTCCAGGACTTTATCAGCTGAGTTCTGGGTCATGGCTACGCTGTACAAACAAGACAGTAGTCGTAAACAACTGTCAATTTGATGTCAGTCAGGGAAGGTTTATGGCATCATTTGTACTTAATCTGATGGAAAAAAATTGTTGACGGTATCGTTGCACGAATTATTTCGTCGCACTCAAAACTTGTTAGTGGCTCGTGAGTAGCGCTGTTGTTTGGAGTCCCGATGTGGCTACTACAAAAGCGAGAGCGATGATGATGTGGAATACAAGGGAAAAACGGAAAAGCCTTCTATAATTACTGTTTGTAATTTCACATGTGCGTGTGCGTCTGTCCCACTAAGCACCTATGCTTACTGCATGCATGTGTGTGTGTGTGTGTGTGTGTGTGTGTGCCCGCCACTCCTCCTACACGCAGAAGCACACACGAGTGAGACTCACACACTAGATGCACAGCTACACCAACTACTAACTACCAAGAAATGAATTCTAAAGCACTGTGTATGCTGATCAGTGGCTGATAAACACACCCACGAGTGATGTCACTATCTATAAAACCACGATCGAGTCACAGCACAACCCACGATCGTGACATGCATGCATCACCATGCGTGTGTAACGGATGCTACATGAGTAGACTGACATGTATGCAATCCGTAGACAAACTAACGCATAGCTAACATCCAGCGTCACACTAATCACAGTACTCGACCATCAGATCTCACCACATCAGTATAAAGTGACGACGCGAGATGCTAATGTGTCTGTACTGAGTCAGATGTAGAAGTGAATACGACTACGCCTCTAGCACAATGTGTGCTATACGTCACGACGCTATTTGCTACGTATCTAGTAGATCGATGCTGAAAACCAACAGCAACCGAGAACACACCACACGCACACAACAACACACACTCCCGCCCCATCACACACACACCACACCACACAGCACAAAACACCACACTACGCGCACACAGCAGTAGTCACGTACACCGATCACAGCGCAAGGTAGCACATCCATACACGCGTGTACTCAGCACCACTACACTGACACACTGATCACACACATCGATGTCACATCCATACAAACACGCCACACACCACACACACACACAAAAACACACACAACACTACACACACACACAACACACAACACGTCACCCCCGCTTCAGCGATGCAAGCACTGCTATCACAGTGTGCATAGTAGAACGTACACGACAACGGGTGGTAGCGAGGACAACTAGATACCAGACACACGACAGTACATAGTCAATAGCACTAGGCAACTCACACGACATACGAGAGCAGTACGAGACAGCACAGACACACGACCCCGACACCCCGAATGACTCGAACGACACACCGACCGACCCGACGAAGCAGCACACCGCACATACTACGAGTACCCCGATTACGCTAAATGGGAGCGTAGACACGGCCACTACGATCAGTAAAATAGCAACGGCGTGGAATAATGCAAATATCATTATAGACTAGGCGTGAGCTGTGTCTATAATTATACCCCCGACGGTCTAACTTTGAGGAACTGCATGGTAAACCAAATGGATGTTTGTGTTTGGCATGCGTGCAGTCTCTACATTGTGCACTACGTAGTAATGTACTCGCTGAAGCACAAACAAAGCTGCGTAAGCACATGCAGCAATCAGCAGCACACGACGACCCGCATCAGCACACACATAGTAGCTAGGCCTGCCAGCGACTACTACAGTGCACAACACACACAGATACAGCAATAAGTGTACGAGTGCTGCTGACCAACACAAGATGGTCTTCATCTACAGTCATGAACCTCCTGTGTTCCATTACGATAGATTCAATCAACACGCATAACACAGCAGCACAATGCATGCTGAGATGTCGAACACTACGACAGAGCAACACACACACGCTACCGAGCCTATTCATTTCCACGTACAGCACCATGCAAATGCAGCTCACGTAGAACCTGTCTAAACTTAGCTATCAGCAGCCCAAGCCATCAATAGACTACAGTTCACCACAGTCTGCAACATCACATACACACACAATACACAACATACACACACACCTCA
>JAWQFJ010003236.1:125095-139641 GCA_034096865.1 Theodoxus fluviatilis | reverse complement strand
AAGGCTAGCTGTAATGGAATATGGGGGCTACACCAGTTAGTTTTTGACTCACATGCGAAGCAAAAGTGAGTCTATGTACTCGCCCTTTTCGTCCGTCCGGGCGTCCGGGCGTCTGTAAAAAACTTTAACGTTTGATTTTTCTTGGAGACTATTAAGTCTATCAACACCCAATTTGGCATGATGGTGTAGGATGACAAGGTGTACAAAAACATACATAGTGAATTGACCTTGCTTCAAGGTCAAGGTCGCAGGGGCCATAAATGTTGCCTAAAAAACAGCCATTTTTCACATTTTCCCAATTTTCTCTGAAGTTTTTGAGATTGGATACCTGACCTATATATGGTATATAGGGCAAAGTAATCTCTATCTTTTGATACCAGTTTGATTGATCTTGCTTCAAGGTCAAGGTCACAGGAGGTCTTTAAAGTTGAATTGCATACATATTTTGAAGTGACCTTGACCCTGAACTATGGAAGATAACTCTTCCAAACTTCATAAGATTGTAGTACACATGTTATACTTTCATACTAGGTCACCATTGTTGTTCGTCTGGGCGTCTGGGCAGCCATCCGGGCGGCCGTCCGGGCAGCCGGGTGTCCTGTCGTTCGTAAAAAAACTTTAACGTTGGATTTTTCTCGGAGACTATTAAGTCTATCAGCACCCAATTTGGCATGATGGTGTAGGATGACAAGGCGTACAAAAACATCAATAGTGACTTGACCTTGCTTCAAGGTCAAGGTCACAGGAGGTCTTTAAAGTTGGATTGTATACATATTTTGAAGTGACCTTGACCCCGAACTATGAAAGATAACTCTTCCAAACTTCATAACATTGTAGTACACATGTTATACTTTCATACTAGGTCACCCGTGTTGGCCGTCCGGGCATTCGGGCGTCTGGGCGTCCGGGCGTCCGAGCGTCCTGCCATCCGTAAAAAACTTTAATGTTGGATTTTTCTCGGAGACTATTAAGTCTATCAACACCCAATTTGGCATAATGGTGTATGATGACAAGGCGTACAAAAACATACACAGTGACTTGACCTTGCTCCAAGATCAAGGTCGCAGGGGCAGTAAATGTTAAAAAAACAGCCATTTTTCACATTTTCCCAATTTTCTCTGAAGTCTTTGAGATTGGATACCTGACCTATATATGATATACAGGGCAAAGTAATCCCTATCTTTTGATACCGGTTTGATTGACCTTGCTTCACGGTCAAGGTCACGAGAGCTCTTTAAAGTTGGATTGTATACATATTTTGAAGTGACCTTGACCCTGACCTATGGAAGATAACTCTTCCAAACTTCATAAGATTGTAGTACACATGTTATACTTTCATCATGAGACACATTTGGTCACATATCATCAAGGTCAAGGTCACTTTGACCCTTATAAAATGTGACCAAAACGGGGTAGTGAACCACTAAAAGTGACCATATCTCATGGTAAAAAGTGCCAATAAGCACCATTGTGCTTCCTATGTCTTGAATTAACAGCTTTGTGTAAAGCAGTTCTTAGTATATGATGTCATTGCTAGGTTTAGTTGTTTGACTTTGACCTTGAATGTCACCTGAAGGTCAAGGTCATGTAAAGGTCAAGGTCAAGCATGTGAGTCGTATGGGCTTTGCCCTTCTTGTTTTTACAATGACCCACTGCCACAGATGTAGTACTAATTACACAACTTTTTCTGCTAGTTTCCTGTATGGTTTTGACTGTGTTAGGATGGATGGAGTTTTTTAATTGCCTATCGGCATGTAGGCTGTGTAAGGCCATTTAGAACAAAAAGCTCTAGAATAGTTCCAAGTAAGCACAAATCAAGTCATGATGTCCCATTTTATTCACCTCTTACGAATCACGTAGGGAGAGATGGGTCTATTTTGACCCCCAAACACAGGGGACTCCGTGTTGGGAACATGACCGCATAGTGAAGAAATGGGTAATGGAAAACAGTTTGAGCAAATTTTTACTCCATGCAGAAATGCATTCATGACATAATTGTCGTGTTATTTAATGAGCAAAATGATTATGTAACGGCATGACACTGATTGAATCATGCTCTTTGTTGTGTGAAAGTGACCTACTTTGAATCGAACCGTTTTGCAAACTTAATGAAACTTACTTTTTTCTCTTTTTCTCATTACCCTTGGTGTGCCTACTGCCCGAGTAAATCTGCTAAGGAAAAGCTATGCTCAAGCCGAAAAGTACATTTACAAAATCTTTACATTCCTTTCTTTCAAATTGATTTTGAGTATAAAATCCATGGTCAAATGGACTTGACTTGGTGAGGGAAAACTGAAAACACATATGCCTCAAAATACCCAACACAGTTGAGACTTGTTATGTGGTTGCAGATCACATGAGTCATCAATTTTCTAAGACAAAAGAAACTATGCTGCCGTTGCCAAAAGACAAAGACAGAAGCTATTCTGCTGTTGCCCAAAGACAAAAAAGTTAATCTGTTGTTACCCAAAGATAGAGGTTATTCTGCTGTTACTCAAAGATAAAAGTTATTCTGCTGTTACCCCAAGGCAAAAAGCTATTCTGCTGTTACTCAAAGGTAGAAGCTATTCTGCTATTGCCAAAAGACAAAGATAGAAGCTACTCTGCTGTTACCCAAAGACAAAGACGCTATTCTGTTGTTACCCAAAGATAGAAGTTATTCTGCTGTTACCCCAAGGCAAAGAAGCTATTCTGCTGTTACTCAAAGGTAGAAGCTATTCTGCTGTTGCCAAAAGACAAAGATAGATGCTATTCTGATGTTACCCAAAGACAAAGAAGCTATTCTGCTGTTACCCAAAGACAAAGAAGCTATTCTGCAGTTAAAGACAAAGATAGAAGCTATTCTGATGTTATACAAAAACAAAGATAGAATTAATCTGCTGTTACCCAACTTTATATGAGTAAATGAATTTGTATTTCTTCAATATAACATAGACAAAGTAAATTTTTCAACAAGCACTGCAGTGGTTTATTTGAAAGTCATTAAAAACTGCAAAGTATTCAGTGAAATAGTTCACATTTTGGCTTTCTGTGTTACAGATTCATAAACATGTCATACAAATATTACAAAATAGTAAATGTCTATGTTGTGCCTCTAAATAGGGTAAATGTATTACAAGAAACATTAAACATGTCAAGCAGACCTAAATCTTTCAGAAAGAATAATAAAATAAAATTGAGACAATACACATGAAACCAAAACGTCTAGTATCAAATCGAAGGCATAATCACAGTTGAGGAAAAGAGGGCACTAACTGTAAACATACTTGATCTAATAACAATATCGATAAATATCCTCTACTTGAGACTGGTGAATATCACATTTCTATGTGGCTGAAAGAAAGGGAATGGTTGCTGAAAACCAATAAAATCAGACAACTTCATTTACAATATCAAAGAGCATCGGTGGTACATCATTGTTTCAGGCAACTATGGAGAGACTGAATGAGCCTCTAGCAGATGAGTGAGCTACATCAAGTATGTAAATGGCATTAAATTACATGAACAATTCCTGAGAAAAAAGACATCGAAATGTGACGAACAAAACCTGGGCCATCTTCAATCCACCCTTCAGTGGTTGGGTGTCCCCAGCTCTGCCAGTGATGGTCACACAAAACTTTTCACGTGTCAAGGGGTGTTCAAAAACTGCTGCAAGATACCAATATATAATACACATAGGTGGTATTCTAGTCAACAAAGTAGAAGATGCGTAAATAATTACATTAACACCAGCATGCTGTGCATGACAACTAACCACTTTGACTCATGCAATAGCACATACAATTTTGAGTTATTTTGCTCTACAACCACGATAGCATGACAATAATTTGGTGTTAACAAATCAAGTCAAGACAATAATTTCACAGGGTTTGGGCTTATTACAAGTCATCAAAAAAGGGGGAAAAGTCATCTAAAGGAAGGAAAGGGTCTGAACATAAACCAGGAAACAGGTATTTAGCAACAGAAGTAAAAGCTTTGAGAACACACCATCTTTGCAATCAAATTCAACCCACCCGCAATCTCTATAGGCAGTCAAGAACTCCAGGAATTATACTTATTTTTAAAGAAGCTCCACATGCACAGATAGCGATGTCTATTACTTCATATATTTAAGAAGTACATATGCTACGTGGTACATGATACATTCTAGAACTGTTCATGCTACCCTGCACTCCATGGATATAACTACATCCATAATACCACACAATGTCATTTCCATACCAGCCCAAAGGACTGGAACATGGTAGCACCATCTTTGAAATCTACCTGGGACAGCTTGGTGCCGAGTGCCATCTTCACAGACAGGGCAGAGATCTACAGAACCAGAAGACTTCAAGGCAGGAAGGCAGTACAACTACAGTATAGGGAAATGTGCAAAAGGCTTCTTTGCCACTATACTTCAGTTAAGCAAGGCATGTTGCTTTCAAGCTTCCACTCAAACCAGTCCTGACATGCAGTCACTGCAAGCACATGGTAGGCAGCATGACTGAGACAAAAAAGCTACATGACAGAGTTCATGCTAAACACTGTATCATCGCTGCACTTAGTTGTTTAAGTACAAAAAGTCATTGGTTCCATTGTACAGCAATGCAGCACACAATTATGGAACATGAGAAAATAACATTATGTGAACAGCCTAGCAGCAGCATCCTTAGCCATGGGAACATCTCTACCCATCAGTTAAGCATCATTTGAATATGCAAATTCAGGAATGTGATTCTTGAGATGTAGTCAGTTTGAACAATACATGGTCAAAGAAGCCAACCTTATAGGACAGAGAGCAGCTAAGCTTCCAAATGCTGTAGAAACAGCTGATGCAGAGAGCATCACAGAGACAACCAGCGTCAGGAAAACAGTCAAATGGTGTGGAGTCGAACTGCAAGGAAAGGTAAAGGTGCTTGCTTTTATGTCATCACTATATACTCAGTTCTGCACAGTGCACATTTTCATTCTCCAGTCACCAGGCCATGCAAGTTGTCATGTCAATGTCATCTCAAATTCATGGAAAGCACGAAACCAGGCAGTGGGTGAACAAAATGATCTCGTCTATCTGTTTTTCCATCTCAGCTCCAACAGACACCTTGTTTTACTCCTGAGTGGGAGGAGACAATGAGAGAAAAGCTTCAAATCCAGTTGCCACAAGTGACTGGATGGCAAGTGCTCCAACCAACATCCAGCCAGTCTTACTTCTGCCTGCAACACGGCTCACACGTTGTGTATGGACCATTTCCCCGAGAGCATTTATCGTTTGATTCAGAGAACTTGATTAAAATAATACAAATTACCTGAACTATGCAGTCATGCAGAAAAACTCTTGATTGCAGTACAGTGTATGATACTACACACTGAGTGTGGTAGTGGTAAGGAAACAGAGTGAGGTACTTACTGCCTATTGTGGACTACACTTGAGATTACAACAGTACAGCATAGCAAGGTGCTTGATTTACATGACCATTGTGCTTCACTTGCAAAGCATGAGAGGATTAGTAAACAAACACAAATGCAGTGGACTTGCTGAATATAGCTTCAAACTTCTATTCAGAATTCAGATGTCCTTGGTACAAAGTTCCAGATCTGTAATTCATCAGAATGATCTACAGTGCAAGAAGTGATTACAATGGGCGTAATATCATATCAAAACAGCCTTCAGGGCACATTTACAGACCCCAGCTGTAGATTAAAAGACAGACAAACAGGGAAAGTACTCATTACCGACATGCGATTCACCAACATGGTTTAGAGTGTAGAAAGACTACAGTATGTAGTCTCACGTGATAGCAGGCTTTAGAAGATAAGTCACAGACAAAAGTTTCAGTTCAAAAGTCAGGCAAAAGCAATGATGTACTCAGTACAGACAGTAAGAACACCAGTATGGTCCACAGTACAAAATAGACTACAACTGGCATACTTTCATAAAGCAACGGCTTCAGATCATAGTTACAGGTACAACATTTCGCTTGCAAGCCAGATGACAGTAGTGATGTACCTTGCACACAGTTCAAGATGTGAAGTCCACCAACATAGTCCACAGTATAGAAAAGAGTACATGGACAGATGGACAGTCCCAGACCATAAATTTAGAAATTTGCAGACAGGAATTTGAAGAGAGAGAGAGAGAGAGAGAGAGAGAGAGAGAGAGAGAGAGAGAGAGAGAGAGAGAGAGAGAGAGAGAGAGAGAGAGAGAGAGAGCGAGAGAGAGAGAGAGAGAGAGAGAGAGGGGGGGGGGGAGGGAGGGAGGGAGGGAGGGAGGGAGGGAGGGAGGGAGGGAGGGAGGGAGGGAGGGAGGGAGGGAGGGAGAGAGAGAGGGAGGGAGGGAGGGAGGGAGGGAGGGAGGGAGGGAGGGAGGGAGGGAGGGAGGGAGGGAGGGAGGGAGGGAGGGAGGGAGGGAGGGAGGGAGGGAGGGAGGGAGGGAGAAGAAAGTGCATGCATCACAGAGTAACAATAACTGTCTTGCATGTTTATGATCAGTACTAATATTTTTCTACATACCAAAATTATTTGAATTACAAACTATCACGAGAGATCTTTAACAACCAACTTCATAACAACAAAAAAATATATAAATCGCTGGATACATCATGATCAACACGTACATCCTACAGCACTGGAAAAACATTGCATCCATAAACTGATATACCAATCATCATGCATAATTCATTTTCATGGGATATCAAAGCCACTGAGGGGTACATCGAACTAATAAGTGCACAGAAAGACATGTGTATTTTACCGCCTTTAAGCAGAACCTTATATCAATGATTTTCATCAGATAGTTTTAAACAAAATAATTTTTTTTTATTCACCCGAATTTCAGAGATGCACCAGACAGATTCACTACATGTGCATTTCTGATCCGACTCCAGTATTCCCAAGTTTTGAAAAAATCACCAAATGTCAATTGTTGATCGATAAAATAATCCACTTCCAACCAATTTCAATCAAATTATCAGAAATCTTATATCAAATGACAACTAAAGATTCAAAAAACTCAACGTGAAAACACAACGACTTGTACACATTTTCTCTGCCGAAAGAAAACCATGGGCTGATTCAAGAATTCCCTTCTACTTTCTTCTCAACTGTTTCCATCATGTCACAGAGTTTCTTCATGAGGAGGATCTGGTCTTCTTCAGACGTCCTGGTGAACGAAAATGGCAGATGCTTGCTCACGACCATCCGATCTGTCAATGCAGAGAAAACACCACTATTAGTCATTAGGGTAAGCAATGAAAAACAAAACTTGATGCAGTCAACTGGTAACTGTTGGTGGTCTCTGACGTTTCATTAATTTTTCTCCTCAAACCCTAGCCGACATCTATAGATCGATGAAAACTGTTGCAGTTCATTTTATCCATAAGGCGTCATCTCTACCTTGAGTATGAACAAAAACCAAACGAAAAAAGCTCAGTAATATGTGCAGTTTCCCACTATTTGAAAGACCAAGGATTCTGGCTTTCCCACCTATGACTAGATTTCTGTCTTAGTAGGTTTTCAATGAAAAAGTCTGCTTGCCCATTTAAATAAATTAATGTCATATTTGTCGAGCCTGCACTGGGCCATTAGGGCTCACCTTGCCAGAATTCTCCATTCTCTTTAATGGGATCCTGTGCGATGGCCAGCCACACCAACGTGTCCGCTCCCTGCTCTGGTGTGCGCAGCTTCTCTTTCATGCGCCTGTGGAAGTCAGGCATGGAGGAGCGCACGGCTGAAAACAATAAGGAGACGGACATTATCCAAACAGATGCCATAAAGGCATCTAAGGCAATGTTCAGAATCTGTTCAGTTAGCAGTCAGACCAACAACAACAAATCTGCTGAACTGGTAGAATTATTCATATTACACAGGATAACTGTGCTTGCCAAAAAATGAGGAAATGGTTGTGTTGAGTCCATTCAATAAATTAACCATAGAGAATAAGCTAAAATCTACATACAATATCAATCACTACAGGCCACTTGGATTTATATCATTAATGTGCTATTATTAGAAATTTTCTTTGAGTGTTACAAATAATTTTAACTGACAGCAATATTAGCCTGCTGATGTTTGATTTCTTAAATATTTTGCATGCACTGCTGAAGATAGTTTTTTTTCTCAAACAGACCACTTACTGACTTAGTTGTCTTCTAAGACTGAAAGATACATGCGCGCGCGCACACACACACACACACACACACACACATATGCACACACACACACACATGCAAATGCACACACATGCACGCACACACACTAATAAACACACATACACACACACACACATGCTCTAACACACACCAATAAACACACACATGCACACACACACACACTAACACACACACACACTAATAAACACACATACACACACACACACACTCTCTAACATGCATTAATAAACACATATGTACATACACATGTTTCCTCCCAATCTGCAACCACATCTGCATTTCCTTTTGTACTAGTCCCATGTGATACTTATCCTACCTGGGGTGTCAGCCCACCCTGGGTGCATGGAGGCAAAGTGGATGTGTGGCCACTTCTTCATGAACATCTCAGCCATGACCACTTGCTGGCGCTTGTTCTGGGCGTAGGCCATGGTGCCGTCAAATGGATTCATCTTCTCAAACTGCAGGTCTGTCAGATCCAGCTTCTGTGTCAGCATGCCCCCTGATGACACGATGATCTGGAAAAGAAAAGTGATACTTTTTTTTTCCTAAACTAAGAACAAACTTTTAAAGTAAGAAGGATTTTCCATTTAAATATAAATGCAGATAACAAGATATGGGAAGTCCAGCGGCCAGAGGTTTCTGCTATGAGGGGACATTAATCAGTGCCAGCTGTGTGTTACACTGATGATGGACGGATACAGTGTTATTGCTAGTTTCACACTGATTGTAATAAACAAGTTTTGAAGGAATAAGCAACATTCAGCTATGGTATGCCATGCTGTTGGTTAAGGCTCTTTCATACATTACATGGTTGTGTAGTTAATTTTTATCTCATCATGCTTGTATGAACACAATGGTTTTCTTGCAAATGAATAAGATATACATCCTTGTCCTGGTGACTGAACAGTAATAATTTCATTATTTTCTCATCAAACTTTATTCTTTATCAGAAAAATGAAAGATAAAAAGCACATTTAGTTTTCAATTTTAAAAAGTCTTACCACCCGAGCATTGTCTTCTTTTAACAGAATGGGAATCAGTTTGGCTGTCAAAATATAAGTTCCTGCAAAATAGAAAGAAAGTTTGATATGAACAAAATCAAAGAATTTTTTTAATCAAAAACATACACAAATTTGTGTACAACTTTCATGAAGAAAACTATGTCTCTGCAGAATGCATCAAATCAATTCTGCTGCTAGACAAGGACACATAACCCTAATCTAAGAAAAACATATTCAAGCTTTACGTTGATTCATTTTCAACAAATCATGCATTAAAAAAAATCTAACTTGGACACTCACTTTAGTTTGCTTCACACTGGTTGAATCAAATCCTGACATGTCTATACAATTTGAAGGAAAAGGACTTCCTATTTCTCTCTCATCAGAGCTGTGAATATCATTAACTTGCAGCATAATGCAGCCTTTCCACCTTCTCTAGCTAATGAAGGTCACAACTCTATGACTGAAAGTTAATTCCACAATCCAGCAACAGCTTTTCAAAGCAAAGTATCTTTTTCATTGTTAAGAAAATCAGCCACATACTTATCTCTTTTAAAAAGACATTATGGGCACCATGCAGATTTTGGACACCTTGCGAATGCATGTCAAGATTTCTCTAATGACAGGAAAATGAAAGTGCACTTGCTCTCTGTCTCTCTGTCTCTCTCTCTCCCTCCCTCCCTCCCTCCCTCCCTCCCTCCCTCCCTCCCTCCCTCCCTCCCTCCCTCCCTCCCTCCCTCTCTCTCTCTCTCCTCTCTCTCTCTCTCTCTCTCTCTCTCTCTCTCTCTCTCTCTCTCTCTCTCTCTCTCTCTCTCATGTAATCAGTAAAAAGGAGTCTGACCCAAAGTGTTAGTAGCAAAGTTCTTCTCCATGCCATCCTCAGACAGTATCCGCTGGTTCACCATGCATCCAGCATTGTTGATCTGCAAAGAAGAGGAGGAGAAAACCTTTATGCTCTTGATGAATGCACCATTGTCTATTTATCATTCACTTGTTTCCAACAAGGTAGTCTAACATTCATCTATTGATTCTGGTTATTGCTGTCTACTGGAGATGCCAAAATTACACAAAGTGGCAAAATCTTATACCACCAGAATGGAAAGTTTCACAATTGTTTTCTCTCTCTGCTCTCTCTCTCTCTCTCTCTCTCTCTCTCTCTCTCTCTCTCTCTCTCTCTCTCTCTCTCTCTCTCTCTCTCTCTCTCATATATACCATCAGAATGTCTGTTTGTCTGTCCATCCATCCGTCCACCTCCCCCCCTCCCCCTCTCTCTCATATACATATGCACACAGAGGCATACATACATGCACAGCGAGGCATACGCACATACATACACACACATACATGCATGCATGCACACAAACAGATATGGAGATGGAAAAACTCATCCATAAAAGCTTCCAGGGAGGAGCAAGAAAAGGGAAAGACACAGGACAAGAAAAATGTAATTAAAAGTGAGGATAAGATACAATAGCCAGGTAGTAGGCTATGCTTCTTGTACAATCATACTCACCAGGACATTCAAACGTTCTCCACTGTCAGTAAATTTCTTGGCAAACTTGATAACTTCTCTTGGTCGAGACATGTCCAAAATATGCAATTTTATGTTCTGAAACAAAAGAAGTTAACAAATAAACAATCAATTGGGCACTTCAAAAGTGCAAAATGATCATCTTAAAAAAAGGTTTTCTAATTTAATGCATTTATGAGCAGGGGTTCAATTAATTCAGACAGGACAAGGTACAGTGCAGGAGGGGAAAATCATTAGAAGAAATGGAACAAAATACACACAGAGCTGCTCATGCCCTCCTCATCCACAGCAAACCCTGCCTTCAGGGCTTTCGCAGCCCAAAACAACCGTCCAAAGATACTGCCGGGAGCACCAGGTTTACATCAGGTCCTTGGATCTGCTCTAAATGGAGATGTCTCAAGGCTGCAGATCTACTCCACTCAACTCACTTTGTGATCCAAGCCACCCAAGAAGATATACAATTACAGCCCAACCCATGCAAGAAGAAATGCACAGCACAGTTCAGCACAGTCAAGACATACCTCGTTCCCAGAGGTGCTGACAATCTCCTGCCGAGCTTCCTCCCCTCGCTTGGCATCTCGACACACCATGTGGATGATGCCGCCTGATGTTGCAAAGAAAGTGAAAAACAGAAGAAATAAATGATGAAGGACTGATCCAGTGGCCCGTGATCAGGGGACTTGGTGTTAAGCTGTTTGAGACCCAGTAACGGGTGATGGTTTTATATAAAACCTCAAATTATCCTTTAAACTGGCACTCCACATTCCCTAACTGTATAAACTGAAGAGGTCTACAAAATGTTATCTTCACTGCATGTGTTGTTACAATATGCTCATGTCTTAATGGAAATAATTTTTGGTGGCATTTATCTAGGATGTGGTTTTTAATTAAGACAGAATGAAAAGTCCAGTATATATATCAAATAAAACAAATTCCTTGTCTGTGAAAACATGTTCATTGTATGAGAGATAAGCTGATGAAAAATCTGTGATAGAACTTGTTTCCACAAAAGCAATACCTTCTCAAGACAATGCCTAAACACATCTCCAAATTAGCATTTACTGTACATGCTTCACATAATGAATACATTTTTCATAACTTAAATGAATGCACATTAAAAAAAATTCAGGTAGTGTTAGCTGCTGCCAAAGTAACATTGCTTTTAGCAATTTCAATGAATGCACCAAAAAGATTACTTCCTTTTGCAATTTCAATGACTGTCAGTGTCAAAAAAAAGGTTACCTCTTCTGGCAATTTCAATGGCTGCGCATTTTCCAATGCCACTGTTGGCGCCTGTGATCATGTAGGTCTGTCCAGTCACATCCACATCAAGGTCTCCAGGCTTGAACTTTTTACTGGCAGTTTGGAATCCTCCACTGAAATGGCAGGCAAAGTAACAGCTGTCTGATTACAATCTCATAGAAAGAAGATAATTAATTTCAGTCTCCATTAGAGAGCAACATTGTACTCACATCTCCATTATAGAGCAACACTTAATTTCTGTGAGCAATTCTTGGCCAACTTTTAGCAATAATAATAATTAGCTAAATCAGAGTTGAATTTGAATGTTATACCACCAAGGAAACAAAAATTAAGTTCTAGTATATCCCCACCCCACCCCCACACCCCATTCTCTCTCTCTCTCTCGCTCTCTCACTCTCTTCCTTTTTAATCATACTTACACAGTGTACTCTTTGAGACCTTTGACATACCAAACAGCATTTCGGAGGAAAGACATTTTGTAGCACAACCTGCAATGCAAATGCACTGTATTTTAATCCAATTTTCGTGAAAGCATTCCGGTACAAGTATAGCAAGTTAAAGCGTAAAACAACAAAAGAGAGCAAACATCTAATGTCAATAAAGCCTATGATATAAGATAATCTTTCCCTGATCCTGTCTAAGTTTCTTCATCTTCCTCCCCTCACTGTTCTCTTTGTACTAGCTTGCCTAAGCCCCCTACCCCCCCCCCCCCCCCCCCCCCCCCCCCCCCCGTCCCTCCTCCCCCTCTCCCCAGTTTCATGGTTTAACGGTGACTCTATACATCAGTTTGTCGAATGTCTAAATTGTGAATGTCTGATTCTTATGTTATTAAGTATATTAAGTTGTGCTTGAGGTGAATGACTGTTATTGTATATATTGTAATGGTTGTGTATGTATGCTCCTTGAGCATGTCTTAACTCATTGGTAAGGTGCTTCATAAATCCACACATTATTGTTATTATTATTATAAACCCCAAAGCCTTGTTTGTTCTGTGGTCAACAAAAATCTGAAATGAAGTGAAAAATCTACAGTGATTGAAAATAGAGTAAAAAATACTGAGTCATAGCTTAGAGTTAGATGATTAAAATGAAATACAAGCTGATTCAGCAAAAACTTAATCAATCTCTGCACCTTCTAAGTACTGCTCAAAATTCACACCCTATCAACAAGATTTAAACAATTTCCTAACAAGAAGGGCAAAGCCCATACGACTCACATGCTTGACCTTGACCTTCATATGACCTTGACCTTCAGGTGACCTTCAAGGTCAAGGTCAAACAACTAAACCTACCAATGACATCATACACAAAGAAATGCTTTACACATTTTTCCTACCAAAATACATGTGACCTTGACCCAAGGTCAAGGTCATCCAAAGTCATGCAACACAAAGCTGTTAATTCAAGACATAGGAAGCACAATGGTGCTTATTGGCACTTTCTACCATGAGATATAGTCACTTTTAGTGGTTCACTACCCCATTTTGGTCACATTTCATAAGGGTCAAAGTGACCTTGACCTTGATGATATGTGAACAAATGTGTCTCATGATGAAAGTATAACATGTGCCCCACATAATTATTAAGTTTGAAACAGTTATCTTCCATAGTTCAGGGTCAAGGTCACTTCAAAATATGTATACAATCCAACTTTGAAGAGCTCCTGTGACCTTGACCTTGAAGCAAGGTCAACCAAACTGGTATCAAAAGATAGGGCTTGCTTTGACCTATATACCACTTGTAGCTATGGTCGCCATTCTCAATAACGTGGGAGAAAATTGGGAAAATGTGAAAAATGACTGTTTTTGAGACCACATTTATGGCTCCTGTGACCTTGACCTTGAAGCAAGGTCAAGTCACTATGTATGTTTTTTGAGGCCTTGTCATCATACACCATCATGCCACATTTGGTGTTGATAGACTTAATAGTCTCCGAGAAAAATTCAACGTTTAAGTTTTTTACGCCCGGACGGACGGATGGACGGACGACACGGCTGAGTACATAAAATGTATCTTTTTTGAGAATGATCATAATTGCTGGAGGAGGGCATATGCTTTGACAATAATTCTGATGATGATGTGCACACACTACCCCAAATTTGTAACATCCTATCATACTACACATGGAAAGAAGGGGCAGTGGACATTTCAAGCACCAGTTCCTGGCAGCCCAATCCCCAGTGCTCTCCCCTTGTGTCTTGCATGAGTGCAGGGTCAGCCCCTCAGTCTCTACTTGCTAACTGAAGCCAGAGATTATAGTGTCTCTGACTGAAACCCTGTCTCTTGACAGGCAGAGATAGACAAGCATGCTATGGGGTTTGAAGATGTGCAAGGTGAAGTGCTGTGGTATCACCCTGGGAAAGAAGAAATCTGAGAATAGTTAAATATCTTGACATATCTCCTGCAACCCTGTGTCATAATTCTGTGCATGTGCATGACTGAGTATACTTGATGAGCACTAGTAATGATGCACCTACCCCACTGTGTGGCTGCATTAGCATTGGTTCAATGTCAGTGATGTGCCAAAGCAAAACAAAAGTAAAAGCATTTACAGGAGCTTTCCTTCCATCTTGTCTAAAATAGAAAGACAGTGGGCAAATGTTT